>OY288277.1:22914452-23133929 GCA_958450335.1 Hibiscus tridactylites | reverse complement strand
CTTATATGGATGTTTTAAATAAACATATAGTATATTTGCTTAAGGGATGTTAATCACTTAAAAATAATTAAATTAGAGCCTTTTAGGATTAAACTCTTTAATTAATTAAATAATTTGACTAAAGAAATTAAATGGATAATTGAAATAAAATTTGAATGTTAAAATTGGTTAGTATCACATTGAAGAGTGATGTTAATCAACACTCAAATAAGAATTTCAACGTTCTATTTCAACTTAGAAAATGGGAATTGACTTAATTAGATTAGTTAAAATTAAAAAATGACAATTAATTAGAATCACTCTAATTAGGGAATATTATTACTTTTGGACCCATTAAAGATAGTGTCCAATATTATTTTGGATGTTATCATTTATGCCCAAAAATTAATAATATTCTTAGAATTTTAAATTAATTAAATTCATTGTGCCTATTTAGGGTTTACTTGAAAATGACAATACCATAATTTGACATGCATAAAACCTTTTTGCGTTGAAATACATTTTGAATATAAATTGAAGTGTCCTATTGTAATTGGACGTTTCGTAAGTATATTCGTTCAAAAATGTATTTTCTTACAAAAGGATACCCTCATTCAGAATAAATTCATTTTACAATTAATTAAATTCAAATTAATATCTGAAATGTCAAAATGCCACATGTAATTAATGAGGTACCGATAACGGGCGTTTGTAGAGGTGTTAACCCTTCCAAAGTGGTAGGTGGCAACTCCAAAACGATTTTTATGCAAATGATGGAAATTTAATTAAAAATGGAAAATTCACTGGTTTTAAGACCTAATTAAAATAAAAGGCTCGATTTCCAAATTTTAATCGTCAGGCTGTTTTTACAAACTAAAAAGTAGCTTACAAAAAAACGGCCGCGACAGGGGGACATAAGTGATTATCCCAGTAGTTAACCCTTTAAATAAACCAAATTAGTATTATATTTTTTTCATTTAATATAAGGAAAACTACCTAAATAGTTTCCTAGTTAATAATGTGTTATCATCCCTTAAGATAAATTGAACAAATCCACATAAGCTTTTCCGTTAATTTTTAGGTAAAGCAATTAATTAAATGAAAAACTATTTAGGTAACAGCTGCATATGGGATTCAAACCAAAGACTTCATGAGGTAACAGCTGGGCGCTCAACCATTGAGCCAAGCAAAGAAATATTTAACTTAACCAAAGTTATTGTAAAGAAAATATATTGTTTTCATTTTTACGTTATTTAGTATATTGTTTTAATTTTTATATTATTTAATATATTGTTTTAATTTTTACATTATCTAATATATTATTTTAACTTTTACAAATATTTATTTTATTTTTTAATTTCCCAAAAAAGAAAATAATTTATTATTTTAATTTTTACATTATCTAATATAATATTATGAAAATAAATACATATGTATTTTATTAGTTTTTTAATTATCAAATAAAATAAGAAAATAATATATTATTTTGTATTTTGTATTATCTAATATAATATAGTAATCGATAAAAATAATTGTATCATTAACTTAGTTTAATGGCTTTGCACAATATCCATTTTACATTAAATATTTTGTTTGCTCTGTTCTAATTAAAATTTTTTGCTTGACTTAATGGTTGAGTGCTCAACCTTTACTCTATGAAATCACTAGTTCAAATCCCACTTGTAACATAAGAGATATTTTATTTCCTTTGATTATGTTCAACCATTCAAAAGGTAACCTTATGGTTGGATAAATAAAATCATTAAAAATAACATGTGGTATCCTGATTAGGAGAGAGACAATGACATTGAAATTGAAAAAAATAATAAAAAAAAATCCACCTAAGCTTTTCTGTTAATTTTTAACGGTGGAGGTACTATTTTGAAAATGAAACGTAACATTAGGTACTATTTTGCCAAAAATAATAGTTTGGGTACCAAAATGATAACACATTATTAACTAGGAAACTATTTAGGTAGTTTTCCTTATATTAAATGAAAAAAATATAATACTAATTTGGTTTATTTAAAGGGTTAACTACTGGGATTATCACTTATGTCCCCCTATCGTGACCGTTTTTTTGTAAGCCGCTTTTTAGTTTGTAAAAACAGCCTGACGATTAAAATTTGGAAATCGGGCCTTTTATTTTAATTAGGTCTTAAAACAGTAAATTTTCCATTTTTAATTAAATTTCCATCATTTGCATAAAAATCGATTTGGAGTCGCCACCTACCACTTTGAAAGGGTTAACACCTCTACAAACGCCCGTTATCGGTGCCTCATTAATTACATATGGTATTTTGGAATTTCAGATATTAATTTGAATTTAATTAATTCCTTTAATTGTAAAATGAATTTATTCTGAATGAGGGTATCCTTTTGTAAGAAAATACATTTTTGAACAAATATACTTATGAAACGTCCAATTACATTAGGACACTTCAATTTATATTCAAAATGAATTTCAACGCAAAAAGGTTTTATGCATGTCAAATTATGATATTGTCATTTTCAAGTAAACCCTAAATAGGCACAATGAATTTAATTAATTTAAAATTCTAAGAATATTATTAATTTTTGGGCATAAATGATAACATTCAAAATAATATTGGACAGTATCTTTAATGGGTCCAAAAGTAATAATATTGGACACGATATACTGTGGTGTTGATAGTCTCCCAATGCAGTACTTGGGCTTGCCGATTGGGCACAAAAGAAATTCTAAGACACTGTGGCAACCCATCATCGATAAAACCAGTGGTAAACTGGCAGCTTGGAGAGGAAAATTCCTCTCTCTCGGTGGCAGGATAACGTTGATAAAATCAGTGCTGGTAAGTATGCCCCTTTACTACATGTCGTTGTTTTCAATTCCTTCGGAGGTAGCAGCAAAGCTGGATGGTGTGATTGCCAGATTTTTATGGGGAGTTCATGGTCAACACGGAATTCATTGGCTTAGTTGGGACCAAGTTTGCAAACCGAAAGATTGTGGTGGCTTGGGCTTAACAGAAACAAGAACAAGAAACAGAGCTCTGTTGAATAAATGGCTCTGGAGATATGGGACAGAGAACAACAGGCTTTGGCGTAGAGTGATTGATGCAAAAAACAATTTCGACTCTTCCACGCTAATCCCTAGTACAATTGTTTCGAAGAAAGCATCTTGGATTTGGAAGGGGATTGCCAAGCCCCTAGTAGATAGTGATGATCTGTTTACGCGCAATATAAAATGGTTGAGTGGGGATGGAAACAACACGAGATTCTGGGAGGATGCATGGACGGAGGTTCCTAATCTTAAGCTAGCATTCCCTAGGATTTATGCTATAGCAGAGAAAAAATCTGGCTTGGTTAAAGACTTCGGTTCCTTTGTAAATGGTGTATGGAAGTGGGACATCAAAATGAGGCGCAGGATGTTCGACTGGGAATTAGAAATTTGGAATGTTTTTTGGGAAACGATCAATGCCAGGAAATTACAGTGCTCCAATCATGACATTCTGAGATGGTCAGGTGCTTCATCCGGTCTGTATACAGTAAAGGACTATTGTAGACTTGCCTCGCCGGTTGGATCACATCCAGACAACATCTGGAGCCTTGTATGGGCGAATCTGGCACCGCCAAAGATCGAAGCGTTCATGTGGAGGGTCATTCATGGGAGACTCCCAACCTTTTCGGAGCTCTGTAAAAGAGGGGTTACGGCTGTCCAAGGTAAGGCATGCGTATTATGTGAGAAAGGTATGGAAAATAACAATCATCTATTTTGCCAATGTGAGTTTACATGGAAGATACTACAAAAATGGTGTGACTCGTGGAAGGTACATTTGGTAATCCCCGAAACTGTGAAGGATTTGCTGTGGATGTGGGCTAACTCATTATGTAACAGCAAGGTGAGAAGCATATGGATCCTGGCGTTTCACGGTTTTATGTGGTGTATATGGAGATGTAGGAACGACATGGTGTTCAATGACAGGAAACAGCCTTGGCACGTTATCTTCGACGTTGCGCTCGCCCTCATCGGCCAATGGATCAAGCTCAAATGGCCGCAGCACCTTCCTTCCATTGGCGAGTTCACCAGAAACCCAGCCCAAGGGCTCTCGATTATCAATTCTACGCACAAGGTGAGAGGAAAATGGATTGCGCCGGTGGATGGTTGGCTTAAATTCAACACAGACGCGGCTGTGAAAGGCACGGTGGGGACGGCTGGGATAGGTGGCATCCTTCGAGATCATTTTGGAAAAACGCTCATCAAATTTTCCAAGACTATTGGAGCTTCTGATCCTACCAGAGCAGAAATGTTAAGCATAAAAGAAGCTGGTGAGTTGTTCGCAGCCTCCAAATGGAAAGCTAGCCACAAATTGATTATTGAGTCCGATAGTGAGTTGGCGACAATATGGATTAATAATCCTATTGCTGCACCATGGACGTTCCACTCCTTGACTATGGAGTGTGCTAAGTTGTGTCGAATATTAGATGGGACAGTAACATTCACAGACAGGGAGAACAATACTGATGCGCACACCCTGGCTCGATACGGGTTAAACCCAAATACGAATATGTTGTGGGTGGCAGAGAACATTAGTAGGCGGGAATAAGCTTGTAATATTCAATGTGTGTAATTTGCTTCTTCAAAATAAGCAATAAAGTTCCTGGGCACTCTTTTCCCCTTGGCAGCATGCTAAGGGGTTTTTAATGAGGCCCCAAAATTTCAAAAAAAAAATAGAACATTGAAATTCTTATTTTAGTGTTCATTGATTAACATTACTCTTTAATGTGATACTAATCAATTTTAACATTCAAATTTTATTTCAATTATCCATTTTATTTCTTTAGTCAAATTATTTAATTAATTAAAGAGCTTAATCCTAAAAAGGCTCTAATTTAATTATTTTTAAGTGATTAACATCCCTTAAGCAAATATACTATATGTTTATTTAAAACATGCATATAAGATAAATTGAACACATTAAATTATAACAATTAAACAAAGATATTAAACTGTAATAGGGATTAAATTACATTAAATTAAAAGTTAGGGAACCAAATTACAAGCATTAGGTTTGAATGACTATCCAACAACTCAAGGACCTAAACTCTAATTTCCCCAAAAGCTTAGAAATTGCGCGAATCCTAGACCCGACCTGCCCCGAGACGCGCGAATCTGCCCCCTAAAACGGCGTCATTCAGTCATGCCTATAAAACGGCCATTTCCGAGTTAGACTCGGTCATTTGATTGAATCACACTTTCTTTCTTCATTTTCCCTCTCTCAATTCTCTCCCAAATGAAAGACATGCTTCCATCCCAAGCTCCACTCACCACCACTATTTTTTGGCCGACCAAAACCCTAAAATATAAAAAATTGTTATTTTAATCCTAAACCCTAAATCTAAACTGACTCGTCAAACCCGCCCTTCTTCCTTTCCAAGATCTAACTACCTAAAACCCTAATCATCATTTTTCAACTCTACCACTTCAAAGCTTCTCCGACCACCGCTCTCTGCCTCTTCTGACTTTGTAACACCTTGAGTTTAGGGTCTGGGAGTTTTGGACCGAGACCCGAGAAAGGTTTGTAAATCGAGTTTTGGGATTCGTGTTGATTTTAAATGAAAATGGTTTCATAAAAGAAGTTTAAATTAAATTGAGTTTTAAGGAATAAATACTAACATAATAAGGTAATAATGGATTTTTGGTTAAAAAAAAGAGTTTTTAAGATAAAAGGGAAATAAAATAATATATTTAAAAGAAAAGATAGCCACTTTCTTCTTCACTTCCCTTTTCCCTTTTTCACGTTAAAATTTTCCTAAGCCTAGCCGCCATCCATCGTCACCAATCTTCACCATTTTGAAAGATTCAAGGAGGTAAACAACTTAGTTTTCACACTTCTCTTCATTTAAATCTTGCTTGTAGCATTTCCTTTCCAAAAACTTAGTGACTTCTCAAATTCCATCATTTTAGGTAAAATAAGTTTTTGAAGGGTTTAAGAAAACTTTGTTAAAACAGTGATTTCGGTGAGTTATAAACCATATTTTGAGTATAAAGATGAGTTTATCAAGAAATCCTGAAATAGAATAAATATGTATATTTTGAGTATAAAATAATGTTAAGATGATGAGTTTATCAAGAAATCCTGAAATGAAATAAATGGGTAAATTTTGAGTTCGAGACATATGGGTTTTTGGGTTGTTTATGGTTGGAAGTGGTTCCTAAGGGGTTTGTGGACGTGTGTTGTTGATTTTGAAGCTTTCGGGTATAATTTCGATGATGATTTGATTTAGTAATAGCTAGGTTTTTGTTTGAAAATGGGTTTTTGTCTACTTCCAGGCTTGAATCGGGAAATAGGTGTTGTGAGATATTTTCTATATTGATAACAATGAGTTTTATGATTGGAAAGTGTGTTAATATTCTGCTTTGGTCTAGTTTGAATCAATAGAATCGGGTTTGGGGATTTCAGACGTGTTACCGGAAGTTGCGGAAGCTTAAAAGGGAGTTCAACTAGTGTGGCATAGCAAGAAGGAAGCATAGAAATCTGATTGGTGACACGTGCCACCTTCTAATTAGACAAATGAAAAAAATCTTTAAAAATAACATGTGGTATTCTAACTAGGAGATAGAAAATAATACGAAAATTGAAAAAATAATAAAAAAAATTCACATAAGCTTTTTCGTTAATTTTTAATGGCGGAGGTACCATTTTGAAAACGTAAAATTAAGTATCATTTTGCCAAAAAAAAACTAGGGTACCAAAATGATAACGTGCCAATAGTTGGGGTACTATTTAGGTAGTTTTCCCTTTAGTAGATGTTCAATTTTACCACAAACCAGTCAAACTTGACTTATATTGCGGTCAATTATAACAACAACAAAAAAATTGCAGTCAATTATCTCGAGAACCAGAATTAATTAATTTCTTATAACTCATTAAAATAACACTTAAGAGAAAGTAAAAAAAAGGCATAATTTGTTCACTCATCAATTACAAATCACTTGAATCTTAAAACATTTTTCATGTTAGTGAAAAAATAATAATATTTTTAAATTAATAAAAATATTACAAAAATTAAAAATTATATATTGTTCAAATTTTAGAATTTATAAAATTATTTTTAAAATATAAATAATAAAGAAAAATTTAAAAAAATAGTGGAAGTGAAGAAATAGGAGAAGTGAAGGAATAATTTATATAATAAATTCTAATGAAAATTAAATTATTACTATAATCTAATATATATATATATATATATATATATTATATTTTGTTTATTACATACTTTTTCAAGTGAGTTAATGTCACCAAATCAAACTCAATGGAAAACTTTAAAAATATACTTTAGAAATAATAAAGTGGGTGATAAAGAAAATGATATTTTTTATGTTATATTTTGTTTTGATTCTTTTGTCATTAACGTATAATATAAAAAAGTAAATATCATATACATTAATAATATGAAAAGTAAATATTGTATATTTATATGCATCAATAATACAAGAATTAAACAGAAACTAAAAAAATAAATTACTAAAGAGACAAGCCAAACTTAATAAAATTTAAACAAAAAACATAAATATATTCATGGACTGAATTATTTAAATATATATTTTTTAAAAAAATTGTAAAATGTCGAGATCTAGACTATTTTTTTGAAATTCCCACAATTATTTATATGGTTATGGTTCTGTTATAACAGTTTTCTTTCCGTCCTTATTTCTATCCTTATTCTCATATGAACTACGATGATAAAATTTCTTTCGTTTTTGTCCCTGTATGTGAAAATTTTGATTATTCTCTGTTCTGTAGGTTTGGATCCTCACATTTTTTTGAATATTTCTCCCGATTCTCACCCTCCGTTAAACCCTTTGAACAGGGTGGCTCCACCATGAGTATGGATATTTTTGTCCTTCAAAAGCTTTTATGAAGTATATATTGTTTTAAGACTTGGTGTTACAAATTCTATATAAAGCCCTGCAGTGTACAACCAGAAGCACAAAACCAAATAGTATTGAGATAAATATATTGAGAAGAAAAATGGGGAAACAGGTTGTATTAGTTGCATGGGCAATGATATTTTGCGTCGCCATAGCACCGGTCTACGGCCAGTACTACTCCGAAACTGTTATGGCACGTCCTCGGGTGGAGAAGATGACCAGACTCCACTTCTTCTTCCACGATATCCTCAGTGGCACAAACCCTGCTGCAGTTCCGATAGCCCGTCCTAACATCACCAGTGCGGGCCTATACCTCAGCTTGATTGCAATGGATGATCCCCTGACCGTAGGTCCTGAACGAACATCGACGAGAATCGGAAACGCCCAAGGGCTCTACGTGTGGACCTGTAAAGACCCTACTCTGTTTGGTGCAGTCTTGTACACAGATTTTGCGTTCACGAGTGGCAGGTTTAATGGCAGCTCCTTCAGCTTGTTCTCGCGATACCCGATCACGGAAATCGCTACTGCGGGTGAAAAAATCATTGAATTGGCAATAGTGGGAGGGAGAGGTGCGTTTAGGATGGCCAGAGGGTTTGCTCTTACTCGGGCAACATATGTAAACGCCATGAACGGGGATGCTAGTCTTGAGTTCAATGTTACTCTGTACCATTATTGAACCGGATTGTAGAATACCAAAATAAACATAAATAATTGTTGTAATTCTGTGAATTGGAATTGGGGAAATAAAGCCATGATCCAATCTTCATTGTAATAATTTATCTTGTTATCCGAATACTCGTCACATACTTTTTTAATTAATAAGAACAATTAGTTTTAGGATGAGTCTACCCTGTGCGTCGACACCGTTGAACAACACTAACGTTGAACACCGCTAAACATCATTAATTTTTTTAATAAAGATTATTTTTTTAAAGACTAGACTTATAACTAAAATTATTCAAAAAAATTTAAAATATATATTTGATAAACCTTTATACTTTTATAGTATTTTTAATTGATATATTAGAATAAAATATCCTAAAATATCTTTAATATAAAAAATCCTAAACCCAACCCATGTCGCTACCGCGGCCACCACCTTAATGTGCCAGTTCAGTAAATGAACCTTGAATTCAATTCATGCAACTATTTTAAAAAGATGGCATTCAACAAATTTACGATTCAAAACCCAAAAAGTAAGAATTTAGACTCAAGGAAATAACAAAACTAGAAACTTAATCGATTCGCGCAATCACAAATGACAGTCAGGATGGGTTTAGAATCAAATGTAGGAAGCGGCGGCGGTCGTAGTGGAAGGGAAATAAAGGGATTGAGTTTAGGGTTTTTGATATTAAGGAGATTTTGGGATATGTAATTCTAATATATCAATTAGAAATACTATAAAAATATAAAATGATTATTAAATCTATTTTTTAATTTTTTTGAAATAATTTTAATTATAAGTCTAATCTTTAAAAATTTAATCTTTATTAAAAAATCTATTAATGTTCAGCGTTAGTGATGTTCAACAGTGTGCGACGCACGTTGTAGAATTTTCTTTAATTTTATTAAATAAATGGAGAGAAATACAATTTCAATAAAATAAACTATTTATATTTACCAATATTTTTCCCCAACTGAGATTACTTAGCAGTAAACGGATTATTTAGGATGGTGGTGTTTGCATGTTTGTTGACTGTCCTAATTAACAAGTGATTAAATCCGTACTTTCCAATTTAAAAATCATCTGACTATGTCTTCCCTGATCAAAGCTTCATCTTCTTTTTAAAATTATTAAGAGGAAATCGACTCAATTTATAAAATATTTGGAACTTTCTATTAAGTTGGTACTTAAAAAAATTTCTCTCAACTTAGTACCGAACTTTAATTCCATCCACCGTAAAAAAAAAACACAATTCATGAAACTTTTATACAATTTAATTGAATAAATATGTAAGGAGTTTAACATAGTAATATATGATTTAGAAAATTAAGATGCTCATAGTTGCCGCCGTACTTTTTTTTTATCAAAGCTAAAGCGATTATAAGTGGTATCTATTATTTCGTGCAGTTGCCGCCGTACTTTTAATTAAATAAACCAACTTGACATTATATTTCCTTTCCTACTATATAAAGATATAAATTGTATAGATTCTTTTATTCAAAACAATTGCATAGGTTCAATCACGCAAAACAAAAAAATCATGCCGACTTAAAATAACAAGTTACACTAAATTAATTTTTAAAAATGACAAAAAAAAATCAACACAATAATCTAATTTTAGGGCTTATTAATCATATCATCAACATCAACATCAACATCAACATCAACATCAACATTATTATTATTATTATTATTATTATTATTATTATTATTATTATTATTATTATTATTATTATTATACGACCCCTCAAGGTTAAATGTCCAAACATAAAGTCCAACAATCTAACTTTTTTAATAAAATATGTGAATAAGATAAAAATTGAAATTTAATTCAATGAGTATAACATTATTTTTTATTAAATAAAAAGATATCATATTCTTATATTGATGTTTAAACTCATATCGATTTTTATTTTAAATAGATTTGTAGCTAATAATTTTGTAATTGAGAAATACGTTATTTCGGTTTAGGAAATGACTAAAAGATTTATGCTCCTTTCTTAATTCTTAGTTCAGTACTTCCTTTGTTTTTAATTTTTTTATTTTAATAAAAAAATTATTTTTGTGGCACGTTTTTCTCTACTTCTGTGATATGTTCTCTTTTGTTTTTGTGATATATTTCATCTGTCGTTTGACACGATTTTACATATCTTTTCGGCCGTTTAGTGCTCGTACAAATACCGTCACGACTCTTGTTTTCTTATTTGAGTTTTTCGGAGGCCATAGAAAGCTTAATTCCCTTTGATGATTGTTTGTCGATGTAATCAAACCTGAATAGCGGAACAATCTGCATGATAATTTGGTTCGCACATCACTCATTTTTCCATCTTGTTAAGTGTCTCGTCTAGATTGAGACAAAAGAGATTCATAAAGATTTTTAGATTCTTTGCCGATGGATGTCATTCTCAATAAAAGAGTTCACTTTTCTTTTACAATTTCGGTTTCTGTGCTCTTTTGTAGAGTATAACTTTTTTAGTAGATTTAGTTTTATTTTTTTCTAGTGTGTTGTATTTGTGAGTCTTTTATTTTTTATTGAATCCAAATGCCGTTGATGAACTTGATGAAAAAAAAAACTAAAAGATTCCAACCATTTTGTCATTGGAAAAATAATGGTGAATTCATGCATCATCAAATGTATTCAATCATTTATATTTTACCTAATAGATTAAAAAAACCTTCAAAATATTTATAAAAATTCCACAGCAAAGTGTTTTGACCAAGTCAAATTATTGTCTGGATTGTGTAGACCAAATTTCATCCGAATTTTCTAACCCTCATTCGATTTAATTTAAATTGCTAGGTTGGTTGAAGCTGGTTTAAGATTGAATTAAATAATTTTAGGTAATCTTCAACGGAGGCCCCTTTTGTTTAGGGCGTATTTTATTTTGGTCGTTAAAATTGAAAAAAAAAGGCTTAAACGTCAGATAGGTGCCCAAACTATACCCTTTTTTCCAGTTAGGTGCCTAACGTTTGTTTCGGGCCACTTAGGTGCCTAACGTTTCATTCCGTAACCCATTTAAGGTTTTAGCCGTGACGAACGTTAAACTTTTCCGTTAAAGGACACGTGGCATGTTTTTAGATTTTCTGATATTAAAAATAATAATAAAATAAAATAAATTAATTAATTAAAAATAAAATAACCTTCTTCTTCCCCATCATCCCTCCCCCCACCCCCCACCCCCATCCCCCATCATACCGTCCCTCCCTCCCCCCCACCCCACCATGGATGAAGTTGCAACCACCATTGATATCTCCACCCAGTTGCAACCACCATTCTATATTGACCGAAGTTGTGCCATAAAATGACGTGTGTGGGCACATGAGATAGCCATGGCATTTCACTGACAAAATCTGCCGTCCGGCGCCCACAGGCCACAGGACTGGTGAAACGGTGGATACTGGATAGCCGGCCAGCCTTGTTAGTGATTGTCGTTCAAAGGAAACGCTTCTTGTAAAGATCTATAATGTGCACTCTCTCCTCCCTCTCGAACGCTTCTTGTATGGCTTGATTGGCCGTAAAATGCGAGAACTTAACGAATGGACTAATCCCGTTGAACACCTGAAAAGCCGACACTAACTTCTGAGTATTGCTCGCCGGAATCGACGGCAGCCCACCGCATATTCCCAGGCATGAACTGACCAGTCTCGCCGAGATAGCCTCCGAGAAATACGCCGCCACGCGCTGAGCCGACGTCCCGAACGGCGTCGACAGTTGCGAGAGCTCTAACAGCATCCTATTTGCATCATCGAAGTTATTAGCCGAAACCGCCTCGGCGCATTGGAGTAGCAACGTCAAGAGGTGCAACCCTTCTTCATCTCTCTTCTGTTGCCGTAGCTCCTCTTCCCGGTCTCTGCCGCTGCTTGCTTGGACCGCTTGAACGGCGAAAGTCGGCGTCGAAGTAGTTGTCTTCTCGACCGGGGAAGCGTTTCCTTGTACCAACGGCTGTTCTTCGGCACAGTGGTGTTGGTTTAATGAGACCCTCCATGGATGAAGTTGTAAAGCTGGTGGTGGGGGGGGGAGGGACGGTATGATGGGGGAAAAAGAAGTTATTTTATTTTTAATTAATTTATTTTATTTTATTATTATTTTTAATTAATTTATTTTATTTTATTATTATTTTTAATATTAGAAAATCTAAAAACATGACACGTGTCCTTTAACGGAAAAGTTTAACGTCCGTCACGGTTAAAACCTTAAATGGGTTACGGAATGAAACGTTAGGCACCTAAGTGGCCCGAAACAAACGTTAGGCCCCTAACTGGAAAAAAGGGTATAGTTTGGGCACCTATCTGACGTTTAAGCCAAAAAAAATTATTCTAGTCACTTATGTTTTCAACCGTTATCGTTTTGGTCATCTAAGCATTAGCCTCCGTTAAATTTCGTTAATATGATGACATGACACGTTAATAAAAAGGTTAATTTTAAATTTGAACTTTAAACTTTTTAAATTTTATTTTTTTCACCGCTTCACAAAAAAACCTCATTTTCTCTTAAGAAATAAAACCCAAAACCTAACTCAGCCTCTAAAAAATATTATTTTTTATGTTGTACAATTTACTGGAAGAAACCCATTTCTGCGCAATATTGAGGAGTTAACATCCCCATGGATCGCTTCAAACCTCGACAGGTACTTGGTGTGCATATCTTGAAGGCGACAACTTTACCACACCGATGATGTCCCCCAAGACATGATCGACAGGAGAGTTGAGGTTGGCGCTCGTCTTAAGGCTTTAGAAAATGTCACCGCCCCTCTCGTCACTTTCCTGCAGAACCCTAACGTTGTCCAAGAATTGCGTGATGATAAACAATATAATCTCCTAATGCTCAATGCCTGTTACCAGGTCTATTGTTTCTTGTAATTTTTTTCTGGAGTTTTTCGTTGAATTTAATGCGTTTTTTGTTATTTTAAACCCAATCTTTATTAGCTTGAAAATACATATTAAAAAATGGATCCAAAAGCAACAATTACTTTTGAACTGATGTTTTTCAACATTCTACTTATAGAGGGAGGGGTTAGGGTTTGGGTTAGAGATTTTTTTAGAGAAAATGAGGCATTTTTTTTTTGCAAAGTGATGAAAAATAAAGTTGTAATGACAAAGTTTATGTAAACAGAATGAAAAACTAATGGTGAGGAATTGCAAAAACGAATCGGAGAAGACGATGAAAAAGAAAAAAAGGGAAAGAAAAGAATGAACGACACTAGAAATTTTTATTGAAGTAGTGTTATCTCGATTACAAAGATGAATAATATGATTGGGCTCTTAATGGACTAAGATATATATAGCCCAAAATACATAACTGACTTGTAACTAAAGTCTAATAGATCGGTGGCCCACATCTTAACAGACTAAGCCAGCTCAGCTATTAATCCAGCTCAGCTTGATACACTAACATTCTCTTGGTTCTTTTCTTCTCTGTTGTTCTCCTAATTACTGACAACAGCTTTAAGAGAATGAACACCAAGACGCGTTCTCATAAGAGGAAAGACTGATGGAGATATTGGTTTAGTGAGAACATCATCATTTTGCTCTTCAGTGGGAACATAATTAACAACAAGTTGGTCTGCCAAGACTCTCTCTCTAACAAAGTGGATATTAATTTCAACATGCTTGATCTTAGCATGATGTGTAGGATTTGTTGCCATTGAAATTGTCGACGTGTTGTCACACCAAACTACTGGCTGTTGAGGAAGAGAAACACCTATTTCTGACAGCAATTGTTCAACCCAGATCAGTTCAGATACAAAGCTAGCAAGACTTCTGTATTCAGCTTCTGATGTTGATCTGGAGACTACATTTTGTTTCTTGGAACACCAAGCTACAGGACTACTGCCAAGGTAAATGCAGTACCCTGTGGTTGACCTCCTGTCTTCAACAGAGGCTGCCCAATCAGCATCAACATAACACACTAAGCTGAAATCTTTAACTAAAGAGAAAAACAGTTCATGGTCAAGGGTACCCTTCAAGTACCTTAGTATCCTCTTATCTGCCTTCCAGTGAGAGTCACAAGGATTGTTCATATACTGGCTTACTTTGTTGACAGCAAAAGACAAATCAGGCCTTGTCATACATAGATATTGCAAGCCACCTACAATGCTTCTATAAAGATGAACATCAGCAAACAACATTCCATCATTAGCTTTCAGTTTAGGGGAAAGAACTATAGGAGTAACAACATGAGAGGAATCACTCATGTTAGCTTTAATAAGCAGCTCTGTGGCATATTTCTTCTGTGTAAGAGATAACTCTGTGGTGCAGTGATGAACCTCCATGCCCAGAAAGAAACTGAGTTGTCCATGATCTTTCAAGGAAAATTCAGAATTAATCTTCTTAATGACAGCATCAACTTCAGTTGCACAGTTACCAGTGACGATAATGTCGTCAACATATACCATAAGGAGAATGCATAGACTTATAGAGGTGTCAATCTTAATAAACAATGAAGTGTCTGCCTTAGATGGTTCAAACCCCAGAGTTGTAATTAAGAAAGACGTAAACGTATCAAACCATGCTCTAGGTGTCTGTCGTAACCCACAGAGAGCCTTCTTAATACATCAAACCAACTCCTGGCTATCCTCACCTACTTTTTCAAAGCCAGGGGGTTGAGTCATATAAATTTCCTCACCGAAGGCACCATTTAGAAAGGCATTGTTGATATCTATCTGTCTAAGAGGCCAACCTTCCATTAATGCAGTGGCCAGAACAGATCTGATTGTAGCTGTACGAACAACAGGGCTGAAAGTTTCATGAAAATCAGTTCCCACTAACTGAGAGAATCCCTTTGCAACCAGGCGTGCCTTAAAACGATCAACAGATCCATCTGGTTTCTTCTTAATTCTGAAAAGCCACTTGCAACCAACAGGCTTGCGTGTAGGAGGCAGTGGTTGAAGTTTCTCATGTGCCATTCTTAATAAGAGCACCATACTCAGCTTGAATAGTAGATGCCCAGTCAGGATGTTGAAGAGCTTCATAAACATCCACTAAAAGAGATTATAAGACTTCAACAGTGTATGCTTTAGGTTTAAAGATGCCTGCCTTGCCTCGAATGATCATGGGATGAGTGTTTGCAACAACATAAGGTTGAATAAGCGGTGATGGAGGTGGAGAATATAATGAGGTGGATGGTGGTGATGAAGTAGAAAGTGCAGATGGAGATGGCAGTGAAGATGGAGGTGGGGATGGAGATGGTGATGAATGAAGTGAAGAAAGTGATGGTGGTGAATGAAATGGAGATGGTGGTAAATGAAGTGAAGATGATAATGATGGTGAATGGAGTGAAGATGGTGATGGTGGTGAATGAAGTGAAGATGGTGATGAAGATGGTAGAGATGTAGATGATGAAAGTGAAACTTGTGGTAAGACTGGGGACAACTCTGGTGTTGAACTTGAAGGCAAATTACTTTTGGGTATATGTGACATTGGGGTACTATTTGTGGGTGAGGAAGAAACTTGAGGAAAAGTTTGAGATAAAGATAAATTTGGAGTATTATGTTGAAGTGGAGAACAAGTTGGAGACTGAGGCAAAATAGGATTGGAGAACTCTTGGGTATTTGTTGTAAATGAAGCAGAAACCTGAGAACTATATGTAGTGTGAGTATGATTTTAAGGATCTTTGAACGCATAACCAGTAGTAACACTTATCAGTCTATTTAAATCAGAATTAAACACAAGAGGAAAACTAGTAGAACTAGTTTGCTTATGAGATTTAGAATTTTGAGAAACAGAATCTTTAAAAGCAGTATAAGTGCTAGAAGAATCAAAAGGAAACTGAGTTTCATCAAACTAAACATGCCTAGATATATATATTCTACTAGTCACATCCATACATTTATACCCTTTATGAACATGAGAGTATCCTAAAAACACACAATGAGAAGATCTAAATTGCAGTTTATGCTGATTATATGGTCTAAGCAAGGGAAAACAGACACAACCAAAGACTCTAAGGAAACTATAGTCATGACATTTATTAAAGAGTTTTTCATAAGAGGAAATACCTGAGAGTGCTTTAGAAGGAAGCATGTTGATCAGAAAAATGGCACTGGCAAAGGCATCAACCCAGTAGTACAGAGAAAGTGAAGCTTGAGCTAGTATGGAGAGCCCTACTTCTACAATCTGGCGATGCTTCCTTTCCACAATGTCGTTCTGCTCTAAAGTACGAGGACAAGATAGTCTATGAATCACTCCATGGGACTTGAGATAAGGATCAAGTGCAATGAATTCGCCTCCACCATCAGTTTGAAAGGTCTTTAACTTGAGACCAAACTGGCGCTCTGCTTGCAAGTGAAACTGCTGAAAGGCCTCCTTTACTTCTAACTTCTGCTTAAGAAAGTAGACCCAAGAATAACGAGAGAAAACATCAGTAAAAGCTACATAATAGCGAAAACCATTTGAATAGATGGGTGCAGGACCCCACACATCAGCAACTACAAGTTCCAAAGGGTGAGTATACTGAGTAAGAGAAGATGAGAAAAGGAGTTTATGAGCTTTACCCAAACGACAAGATGAACAAAAATGAGTAGTTTTATTAGAAGAAATAGAAATATTACAATGACTTAGAGCCTTAAGCAAAGTATCATTAGCAGGATGACCCAATCTGTTGTGCCAGAAAGATAATATTGTTGGCAGAAGAGTTAGCAGAACCAACATTATTAAAACCAGAAATAGAAAAAGTAGAACCATGAAACCCGAGCCCAGCATGCAATTAATACAGTCCATTTACTTCATGACCAGTGAGAAGAATTTTCCCTGTCAGCAAATCCTTGACATAGCAATGCTTAGAATGGAATTCAAGCAGAACCTTGTTGTCCTGTGTGAACTTAGAGACATATAAAAGATTCTTAGTGATTCCAGGAACAAATAAAAGATTCTTTAAATGCAAAGGTTTGTGCTGAGTGAGAAAATAAGACTGGCCAGAACAAGTAATAGGTAAAGTGTTACCATTACTACACGAACATTACGTGAGCTTGGATTGGAGGAGCTAGTTTGGAGATTACTGAACTCATTTGTGAGATGATGGGTAGCACCAGAATCTAGATACCAAGAGTTATCAGCTACAACATCATGAGTTGCATTAAGAGCTTGTGGAGCAGAAGAGGAAACTGGAGATTGGAAAGGGTTCAAATTAGAGAATCGAGGTATCATAAAAGCATAGGCAGATTGAGAGAAATCATGAGAAGGGGATGAAATAGTAGGAGGAGCAGCTCGAGCTGGATTCAACAAAACTGGATGAGGTACAACATGAGGAAAGACAGAGGAAAACACAGATGGTACACCATGAAAAGCTGAGGGATAGTTGACAACAGAAGGACTATAATAGAGCTAGTGTAGAGGGACCTCATTAGTATAGGAGCAATTGTTTGCTAGGGCATTAGTGAAATGAGATGGCCTAGAGGACTCATTCTTAAAGTTTTTGTCAAACATTGAGTAACATCTTTCTACCAGATGGCTAAACTTTCTACATAACTGGCATTGAGGCCTAGTGGAATTATTTCTACCCCTGCCTCTCCCCCTAAAGTTGTTATTGGTGTGACTACTGTTATACTAGGTATCGGCATTGTACTCAACATTGTTAAGATCTACAACTGGCTGACTTTCAGTAGTGGGAGCAACAGAGTCAGAGATACTAAAGCTATGTTGAGTGATATGAGCACACATAGGGGATTGATGTAAAGAGTTTGTTTGCCTAGTTTCAGCATCCATCAGAATAGTTTGAACAACATTTAAATAAGAAGGTATAGGATTTGCAGTTATGACAGTTACCACTGACGCAAACTCAGGTGGGAGCCCATTTAAGATGGCAGTTACATGCTCATGTTGAGAAATAACCTCTCTACAGCTGGCTAGGCTGTCACAAATTGTTTTAGTTTTCATAAGTTACTTTTCCATACTAAGGTCATTTTTCATTTGAGGGTGAAGCATGCGTCTATAGGCCATTAATCGAGATGTTGTCTTGTCACTATAAAGCCTATTTAAGGTAGTCCAGATCTCAGCAGAGGTATTATGTCCTATCAAATGAGGCAAAACCCCTTCAGTAACAGTAGATAGTAACCATGACGCAAGGGCACTGTCCTGCTCCTCATATGACTCATACTTAGGATTAAGCCTAACACTACCATCAGTTGTAATACATTGTGTTGGCCATGTAACTTTAGCATCTATAAACTTTTGTAGCCTATGAGTTTTTATAGCAAGAAGAACTTGATGTTGCCAAAGTAGATAGTTGTTATCATCTAAGGTAATATTAATCTTCTTAAGAGCAAAAAGGTTATTTGAAGTAAACAGATCTGGATCCGAATTAGTACTACCACTACCAGCTGTTGCAAAAGATTGAGCACCAGTAATTGCATCAGTAGTAACCATGATTGCAAGCAAGAAAAGAACACAAAGAGAATAACAAGGCAGATTTACACCAGAGAAGCAGATGAAACAAAGAATCAAATACGGAGATCACAAGATCCAGATAAGCACCAGGGAGGCAAATGCACAAATACACCAGAAATAAACAGAGTGCAATATACAGTGCCACGCATATATTTTCACAGATCACAGTAACAGCAGATTAGAGAAAGTGAAAGAGATCAAAAAGTGAAAAGATCTCACCAAATCAGTAGATCGAAACGAACAGACGCATTACAACAACTTGGAAACGAGCGACAGCACTGACAGCCAAAAGTGTAACAATCGTGAGATTGAAAAATCTCATGAAATCAGCAGCCAGAGAAGATCGGAAATGAGACGTCACAACGATCGGAAATGAGGATCACACTGATGACCGGAAGCGCAACAGACAAGTGGTTGAAAAAACCACAATCAGTGGCAGGATAACAGCTCCGATGACCGAAAGAATAGCTCTGATACCATGACAAAGTTTATGTAAACAGAATGTATAAAAAACTAAGAGTGAAGAATTGCAGAAACGAATAATCGGAGAAGACGATGAAAAAGGAAAAAGGGAAAGAAAAGAATGAACGACGCTAGGGACTTTTATTGAAGTAGCGTTATCTCAATTACAAAGATGAAAAATATGATTGGGCTCTTAATGGACTAAGATATATATAGCCCAGAATACATAACTGACTTGTAACTAAAGTCTAACAGATTGGTGGCCCACATCTTAACAGACTAAGCCAGCTCAGCTATTAATCCAGCTCAACTTGATACACTAACATGTAAAAGTTTGAGGGTCAAATTTAAAACTAACATTTTTTATTAACGTGTCACGCCATTGTATTAACGAGATTTAACGGACGCTAACGCTCAGATGACAAATAGATAACGGTCGTAAACATAAGTGATCAAAATAATCTTTTTTAATTAATAGAACACGCCCTAAACAAAAGGGACTTTCGGTGAAGATTACCCAAAGTTTTTAATTAATATTGTTATGAATTGGATTATTTACATTGAATGGGTTTTAATTTTGAATTCTAGAGAATAGATTGTTGAAGTAAGACTTTGACCAATTAAATGAGAGCTCATTTATTGCAGTATTATGCACTAAAAAGCACCATAAACCAGGAGTTTAGATGAGTTTTTTTTTTCCTCCCAAATTGCATGTCACATCTTTGCATAGCAAAATCATTCCTTTTTTTTTTCTTTTTAATATTTCATAGGTTCTTGTCAATTAAATGTTCTGGTTTTAAAAACACCAAAATTAAGCTTAGTCTTAAGTTTTGTGTTGAGATATTTTATTGGTTCTCGTTTATTATAAAATTAGATGAATTAGATTCTCACCTTTACTTTGACTTTATTTTTTTAATTACTTTTAATTTTTTAATGTTTTGTTTTAGGTTAAAATAATATATCTATGAATGAAAATTATTAGTTAACAAATCATAAATGACTTGAAATGACGCGACGAATCTACATAGTAATGCACCATGACATAGTAATGTCATATAGACAAATGTGCTAACTTGACAGATGACACACTGGTCAAAAAAATAATTTTATAGAAGTATAAAATATAAATATACTTTTTCTATTGACGTGTCATTCTGTTATGTCATTTCAAGTTATTTATCGTTGATTGACTAACAAAATTCAAAAAAATTCTCGTAAACAGCCTGAAAATTACCCTGAATAGTCATATATAAATCCCTTAAGGTCTCTTTAAGTTACGTACATATAAGCATCAATACGCATTAGGCGCTAATAAAATATATTAGAAATATTACATATGTCACCATTTTTATTCTTTCTCCATTTCAACCTCCACCTTACGAAACACTTGGTTCCATGCATGCTTTAAAAGATCATGCACCGCCCAGATCTCTGCTATAAAGTATGTCTTAATTTTAAAATTATGGGAGACAATTAATTGATATAGATGTAATCCTTTTGGCTGCCGAACGGAGGAAGTTACACCGAATACTTTCACTGTTTTCCCACAAAATTTGATCTCAAACGCATCTATTGGAGAAGCTGAAATTTACTGCTTCTCCCAAAACACGACTTTTCCATCTATCTCAGCCTGAATTGAGAGCTGTAATTTTTTTTTGTTATCTATGCAAAAATTTACTCCATAATCATAAATATTCATTTTTTAATTTAAATGACAAATTATTTTTTCAACCCACGTATCACTATCAGACTTGTTATCTTATTTGTACGACACAATTTATACGGAAATGGAAATTAATTAAGATTTTATGGGATTACCATTTTAATTTTTGTCAGAAATGGTACGTTGGTAACCGAATCCAGAGTTTTAATATTTGAAATCCAGCACTAATTCTATTTAAGCCCAAGAGATTTCACAATCAAAAGCATAAAACCAATTATTATTAAGGTAAATATTGCTTAGAAAAATGGAGGAACATATGATATTTGCGTGGGCAATGATATTTTGCATCGCCATAGCACCAGTCTATGCCGATTACTATTCCAAGACGGTTACACCTAGTTCAAAGGTGGAGAAGGTGACCCATCTCCGCTTCTTCCTCCACGATATCCTCGGCGGAGAAAACCCCGGTGCGGTCGTAATAGCCCGTGCCAATCTGACCAAGAAAGACGATTCCGTGCTCCCATTTGGCAGCTTGGTTGCGATCGACGATCCGCTCAGAGTAGGCCCCGAACCGACATCGAAGATAATCGGCAATGCTCAAGGACTCTACTTATCGTCCAGTCAAGACCCCTCCAAATTTACCATAGTTTTGTACGCTGATTTCGCTTTCACGAGTGGCAAGTTCAATAGGAGCTCCTTCAGCGTATTCTCGAGGAATCCGGTGACGGAAGCCGATCGTGAAGTGGCGATCGTGGGAGGGAGAGGTAAGTTTAGGATGGCTAGAGGGTTTGCCAAAATTAAGACAAGTTATTTCAATGCTACCACCGGGGATGCCATTCTGGAATACAAAGTTACTTTGTATCATTATTAAAACTGGTAAGAGTGCGGAATTAGAGGCATCCGAATCCAATTATGGCAGAAAATGAGTATTTTCTTAAACTGAAAATGTCAAATCATATTGGATATTTTGTTACTGATTCTGTGAAGGAGGGAATAACGAAGGTGATCTTACCAAATATTGCTAGTTTCTTAAGATTTTTCGTACAATATTTATATTATCATACCTCTCTTTGAATCTTTTATTGAAATTTAATTTAATTGTTGAAACACACATATTCTCCTTTGAATATGAGTACGTTGGTTTTATTAAAAGATGAAAACTTCAAAACAAAAATAATGAGAGTTTATAACTCAAGTAAATAAACTTGTTCCGGACATATTCTTAAAAGTCCGAAAACTAATGCCTCTAGATCAAAAACAAGATCATACAAAGAAAAGATAAAATCCCTAACTCAAAGACTCGAATAAAATAAATAGAAACGTCACCAAAGCTCAACGATGAAAGGTAAAAAACAACAACAAACAACATTAAAAAAATGTATGTTACAATAATAAGGCACGTTGACAACACAGTCATTACCACAACCCAGTCGCGAACAAAAGCGGTGACTATGAGCTTGTATCTAAATCCAGTTCGAGGGTCCAAAATAGGAAGATCAACAGGATAATCAAAAGAGCGTCATCTTAATCAGTCGTGGCGAAGTCAAATCCAACCCCGAGAGGAAATCAAAAGAAAAAAACAACCAAACGACCGATTAAGAGAAGAAAAACGTGCCGAAAGACAGATGATACGTACCAAAAGCTAGGGAAAAAATGTGTCATAAGGTCAAAGTTATTGGATTTAAAAACTATGAAATAAAGAACTAAACAAAGAAAAAAGAAAAAGATTAACGACAGTCGACAACCAACACTAAAACTAATACCGTTGCCAGTCACGTAAAAATGAAAAAGAAGATGAAAGTTATCGAAGCTATAAACAGAAGGAGGAGACAACTAGGGTTCTAAAGAAGAAGAAGAAGAAGAAGAAGAAGAAGATGGTGGTGATAATAATAATAATAATAATAATAATAATAATAATAATAATAATAATAATAATAATAATAATAATAATAATTGGGCTGATTCAAGTCATGAGCAGTTTGGTATCGCTTAAGCAGATATTGAGTTTGAAACATTGTGTATGCAGAAAATTCCTATTGGGAGACTCACTTACGGTGGCGGAGCCAAGATTTTTATATAGTAGATTCAAAATATTTATACCACTATACTAAGTATTGTTGACCTAATACCTCAACAAATTAAGTGTGGTCAAATATAATATTTTTTATGAAAAATTCTATATTACCCCATTAAAAATTTCATATTTCACAAATCAAGTGGGGTCAATTGCACCCCCTAATATCTCTTCTATATTCACACATGCTCATCTATCAAAGTTAGGTGTTGAACACATGTTGATAAGATTTAGTTAGAACAAAACTCTACAAAATCATGAAAAAACAACAAAACAATTTCTTTTTAGTGTTGTGAATAAAATAAAAAATAACAAGAATAAGAACGAAGAACAAGAAGAATAAAGGAACGAAAGGAAGAGGGAGATTCGTATTATTCTTAAATATTGACTTATGTACAATGCCTTCAATAAATCATCTATTTATATGCATAAGAAGTACATTATACGTTAAACTCTAATTAATGTAGATAATATTCCTAATGATAAAGTAAGTTAAATCTCATTGATAAAGTTCTTATCATGATAGACATCCACATAGATAATTATTCATAACACTCCCCCTTGGATATCTATGAAGATAATGTGCCTCATTAAAACCTTACTAAGATAAAAGCCCAGTGGAAAAAAATTCTTTAGTGAAGGAAAAAGAGTACACACATCTTTGATACGCATGTCATGTTGCCTCATTAAAAACCTTACCAGGAAAACTCATTGGGACAAAACCTCAGTTAAGGGAAAAGAGTGCAACGCGTATTTACTGCCCCTCATGAAAACATCACATAAGATCTTTGAATCTTCATAATTAAATCTTGAATACTATTTTTCTAAAGATCTTGAGGGATGAAACTTTGGAGTAATATGTTCCATAATGTATCTACCTTGCTTTATCTCTACAAGATAGTATTTGTATCATATCTTGTGAAAGTAAATCACATATCTTCTAGATATGTTGGGTCAATGATCTTAGCCAAACACATTTTTGGCGTGCCTCGTGCATAATATTTATTTCTACAAGATTTGGGGAGGCATCGACGAGTGTTTGAAGATCTAAAGGTAATAATCTTTGTATATCCATGGATATTTCTTGACCAACTAATATATGGTGCTTCAAGACCAATAAAAGATATAATTATCTTCATTCACATCCACCAACATTATAATAGATATGCTTTATCCATATTGAATCTTCTTTAAGATTCTTTTAGTTAATGTCCATTCATAGACAAATAGATATTTAATTGCTCGATCTCTAGATCAAGATAAAACTTGATGTCAAGATTCTTTTTCTCAAATAATTTCATTAAATGCATTGAAAGTACTTCATGAGTTTCTAATTTGAAGCTCCTTAGGAGTTCTAATGAAATTCAAATTATCATAATGAATCTTGATCCAAAACTCCTTTAAAAAAATACATAAGGAAAACTTATCTTTCTTACAATATTTCTTCAATTAGTACTCATTAAGGCGATTATACCAAATGCGCCAAAATTTAAGGAGACATGTCTAAATAATTTTTTTTTGGAAATTTCCAAATGCTTCTAGCATTTTAAATTCGTCAAGGATAACTTTCCTTTTATAGGGATCCACAAAATGATTAGACGCATATAAAATATTTCATAACTGCCAAAGTAATTGCATCCACCATGAAGTTTACCAAAACTCTTCATAAATCATAATTCAATTCGTATTTACGACTACTTATTTGTGCCTCACTTGCATTACACCTTTAGGTGTTTAGACTGCTGGTCCAAATATTTCTCTTTTAGAAGTTCAAAGCGTCTTTCTACATTGGCTAATTCAATATCTACACTCATAGATAGATTTCTATACAAGATCCTCATTTTCTTTCTTTACTTCTATAGAAGTATTCTATGTAAAATTGTTTGCAAAATCGTTGTCGACAACTTTTCTATTTTGGTTCTATTCTCGTAGTGACATAACTCATCGAGATCTCTTCAAGATTTCAATCTTTATTTCAGGTACCTGAAACTCTTCTAGAGTTTTATTATTAGTTGTCTTGGGTGTCTTCAGGAGCACCCGCCTCCAATATATGACCATCTCATATTACTTTCCATTTACGAGAATTTTGATCATTGGAACCATTTCAACTATCATGCTTCAGGCATGATTTACATCCTCTCACTCTAACATGTAATTTAAACTTAGAGCATTTTAACTGGTATATGAGACTTAATTACTCTCATTAGGTCAGTAAATATGTCTAGCAGTTGACATGTAATAACATGAATTATCTTATGAACTTCTAGTTCATATACGAGGATCTAGATAATGATAATTCATTTTCCTCCATCCAGCTGATTATTATCTTCCCCTAATGTTGAGAAAAACCATGTCATAAATGATTCTCCAATTAATGTTTAAGAACTTAAACATAAAAGGAGACTCATACTCAATATATATTCTCAACCCTTTTTATTTACCTATTTTGTGCGTTGTGGTGGAGCAATTCAACAATATATCGCACATTAAAAAATTATAAAATGGGAAATGTATGGCTTCTGACCAAAAACCAATCATAACGGGGAGTTTATTATAACTCTTTATCTGGATGCGTATAAGTGCTACTATATGGAAATACCATATAAATAATAATTGTTTTGTTCTCATAGTTTAGCTATTAAAGAGGAGGCATCCAATAGAAATTTTGCTAAACTGTATTTTTCATAATCAATAGGCTTCATATCAACTGATATAGCCTAAAATATAAACCCACTAGCTTTTGCAAGACGAATAGTCTAACTGCAAAATCTGAATCTTTTTATAATCAATCTCACAAACTTCTGGTTGTAAGTTGTGTAACGCCCCAGATTTAGGGCCCGTGAGATAACTAGGTTTGGTTAAACCGGTTTGGGTTAAATTAGTTGGGAGAAAATATTTTTAATGAGCACAAAAAGGGATTTTAATGAATAAGGGTAAAAATGGGATTTTTTAATTTAAAAATTAGGGAAAATGGGGTTTTCAAAATACACTCATCTTCTTCTTCCTCATTTCATGTCATTTTCTCAAATACACCATTTTCAACTATTCCATTGGAGCAAGCACATCACCCACACAAATTTTCAAGGTAATTTCTCCTTTGTTTTGATTTTTCCTTCCTTAAGCTTGTTGTTGGTTAAATTCTCCTTAATACTCATTGTTTCAAGTTTTTCCAAAATGCCATGAGTTGAAAAGAGGAAGAATGAAAGGGGTTTATGTTTGGGTAGTTTGATGCCATGTTTAAGAGTGTTTTTAATCTTGCTTTGGTGTTCTAAAAATGTTGAGATAGTGGCTAAATGTAGGAAACTCGAAACTAGTAAAAATGAGAGGTTTTTGGAGTTGAAAATGTGGGTTTTTGGGTTGTTCTTATGAGGAACCTTGGGATGATGGTTTCTAGACCTTGGGTAAGTGTTTTGGATGTTAAAAGATGTAGTTTTGATGGTAAATTTGTTAGGTTTTGATTGCTAGTTGGTTTGGGTCGTTTTGATGGTGTTTCCAAGTGTTTCCGAGTGTGAATCGATTTGGTTTTGATGATGAATGATGAGTTTCTGTGTTGCTGCAAGTTTGTGGGCTTGTTTTGGGGTCTAATGCATCATTTTTGAATTGGCTAGAAACATGGGAAACAAGTTTGGGTTCTTTGGACGCAAGACCGGTTAGTTTGGAGGCTTGAATCAGTGTTTCGGCTATCGTTTGGGTTCTACCGGTGAGTGGAAATGTTTTGAGAGTTTAGGTTGAGCTTGAAAGGCCAACCTAAGCTCGAGAATAAGTATTTAAAAGTTTACGTTTTACTTTTCCGATATTCTAATTTTAAATCATGTTATGCATGGTTGAATTGAGATGAGACGATTGTGTGTAATTGATCTTTGAGTGTGATATTTTATGTTGGATTTCATGATGTATGAGTATTGGCAAATATGAGAGTCTTACAAGGTATAATTGGTCGACAATAGGATTAGAGTGTACTTGTAAAATTCGCGCGTGGCCCTAATGATATAAGATGGCATTAGGGAGGTGTACGGTGATGTACGATGCCACCAGAAGCTTTATTGTTAGACCTCGGTGGTGTAAGATGCCATCGTGAATCTTGTTGTTCTTATAGATTTGGTGATGTAAGATGCCATCGAGTCTAATCCGCATATCTGAGTAATGTAACCATAATTGCCATAATACTCTTGTGTTGAAAGGTTGAATGTTATTTTGGTAAATGCTGAGAATCATGCCATGTTGTTATATGTTGTTGCATTGCTTGATGTAAGATGCCAAGCATATGTATGATTGTAGTGATATCATTTATGCTTGTGGTTATGTTTTCAATTCATAAATGGTTTCGCTAAAACTGCATTGTTGTTGTTATGGTTTTGAGCACCACTCACTAAGCTTTTCTGTTTACGCGCTCCTTTCTAACAATGCAGATCATTAGTGTTCCGGGAAGTAAAGGAAGGCAAGGGAAAGGTTCTGGTGATCGTAGTTTAAGCATAAGTATGGATTTTAAGTTGTAATAATGATTTAGCAATGTGAATACTTGTTTTTGTGGTTAGGAAAGTGGTTGTAAACTCCCACGTGTTAAACCTTTCGCTACATGTTTTAAATGTTGATACCATGCTATATTGAGGCTTGTTTTGGCTTTTGGTTAAATGCTTGGTGTTTTGGCTTGTTGGTGTTTTGAGCTAAAGTGTTCTTATGTGCTTTTGAGGTTGAGATTCATATTTGTGTGTATGCATTTTTGAAGCCTGTTTTTAGGATGTTTTGTCTCTAGAATGTTTGCTTAATATGTTGCCATGTGGTTTGTGATCTTTCGGGGTAAGTTTGGGAATGTTTGGGGATGCCAAAATGCAGTTTCGGGCCAATCTGTGCCCAGGCGTTTCAGAACATCTGATTTGGTTTCGGAATGGCCAGGCTTTTGGGGAACCCGTATCGGAAACCAGGGTGGTGCCGTTTCGGTACGTTTTGCCTCAGGAGACTTCCGTTTTGAAACCAATAGGAGCCGTTTCGAAACGACCTAGTTCTACTTTTTGCTAAGAGCCCGCATTTCGAAACGAGCAACCCCTGTTTCGAACCACATGCAGTTAAAGTTGTTAAAACGCATCTTTGAAGGTTCCCAAATGTTCCGTTTTAGTCCCTAATGCTTGTATGCTTCCTAAAGTGAGTTCGACTGATAGAGCATTTAAAGCCTGATTTTTTTGGACTACTCGCATAACTGTCGGATCCCAGAAGCACAAGGAAGGCCTTGCCCAAAGTTTGAGGAAAAAGTCAAAGCAAGAAGATAGGGCGAATTAAAAGACATCTACTCAGAGATTTAGTCTTTAATAGAGTTGTACTTTAATTCAAACTAGTATTCTTGGCCATTAAGAAAACTTAAGTCCAAGGCCTATATATATGATTGTAATTCGACAAGGCAAAGGATATCCAGCTTCTAGCCGTCATCCCCCCAAAACCCTAGTCGTTCTCTCTCTCCATCATGTTCTAAACTTCCCCTAGGGCTAAGGGTTGCTCTTGTAAGGGTTGTACTGTTTCTTAGCAATTTTTTCTGTTCAATTAATAAAAGCTTCAAGTTTATTTACTTTGGTTTCAACATCTTATAAGAGTTTCGGGAGAGCATTGTGAGGTTATTTATTTACTTAATATCGGGAGAGTTAAGTATACGAAAGGTGTAAATACGAGTTTTCCAGTTTATGGTTAAACCATCTTGGCCTAGGGATAGGTACAAGGTTAAGTGGCTAAAGAAGAATTCACAAAAATCGGTGTTCATCCTTCGATTCACGCCGGGAGGTATCATCTAAGACGTGTTCATCGACAGAACTTGGGCCTAAGGATAGGACAAGTCATAACAAGGATTCTTGCCAAACTTGAAGTATAGAGGTTTTGCTCGCTGCCGCGACATCAACAGACCTCTACCGCGACAGGTGCTGCCACGACAGGCTCGACGACAGGAGTAACAGAAGTTCCTTTGAACAATGCAATACCTGCACCACTGAGCAAATCAATACCAGCCTATTTTCTCAATCTGATTTCCTCTTTTACTTTAGTTTATTTTCAAGACTTCCAAAATCACTTTATTAAATTTATTTCTTTTCTTGTGTAGAAATTTAAGGATAGAAGTATTTTCAGTCCATGTGGAGACGATATCCGATACTTCGTATCACTTTATTACTTGCGACATGTATACTTGCACTAAATTGCGATAGACTTATTTACACGCAACAAGTTTTTGGCGTCGTTGCTGGGGACTGACAACATACCTTTACTTTTAATTACTGCACCTTTTTAGTTTTTGTTTTTTATTTCTTTTCTGTTTTTAGTTGTTATATTCCCCTGTACTTTTAAGAAGGTTGTTTCACTTGCTTATGCGCAGATCGAGACGTGGTAAGGAACCTGAATGTGAACTAGATCCAGAAATCGATCGAACATACCATATCAAGAACCAAGCCCGACTCTTGTTATAAGGAAACATCTATCTTGAGAAAAGACTTGAAGCAATGGACAACGAAAGACAACGCAATGGGGCAGATAACAACAACAACAACAACAACAACAACCCAGGGTTGATGTTGATCCTCCTGATCACGTTCATGATAACTAGCAACCTCCCGCTGCCCCGGTAGCACGGAAGACTTGTCGAGACTACGTGGACAATGATCAAGTTGAACTGCAGACTACGCTGCTAGACGTGGAAGCTGAACACTTTGAACTTAAACTGGTGATGTTCAGCATGATAAATTCAGCTGGACAGTTCAGTGGATCTGCTACAAATGATGTACGTGAACATCTGAAAACCTTCCAGAAAATCTATGGCTCATTTAGGCAACCAAGAATAAGCCCGGAAGTACCGAGACTCCGATTATTTCCTCATTCATTGAGGGATAGAGCGAAAACCTGGTGGATTAAGTTAACGTCGGGTTCAATAAGAACTTGGGCAGATCTCTGTCGTGAATTTCTCTCTCGTTTTAATCCTTCTCTTTTGACTAAAAGATTGCGTAATGAGATTGCTACTTTTCAATAGGAAGATAACGAACCAATACATGAGGTGTGGGACCGTTTTACAACTCTTTTATGAAATTGCCCGATGCATGGATTCCCTGTATGGAATCAAGTCGTCAAATTCTATAATGCTGCCAATGCACACACTCGAATGAGGATAGATTCAGCAGCTAATAGTTTGTTACTAGACAAGGAACCAGAAGATGCAATGCTGGTGTTGAAAAAGTTAGCAAAGAACGATGAACAGTTCCCCACAGCTCAAAGAGGAGGAAGACGAGGAGCATCTGTCAAGGAATACGAATCTGACAACTCGGTAAAAACTCAATTAGCATACATCACCAAGGTAGTTGAAAACCTGCAGTGAAAAGAATCTAAGGCTGTATTTTCTGCCGAGGAGATGTGTGAAAATTGTAGTGGAAACCACAGTACAGAGGAGTGTCCCATACAACTGGAAGAGGGAATGTATGTTGGAAATTACAACAAGAATAGAGGCTACGACTCCAACAACTACAACCCGAATTGGAGGAAAGACCCTAAATTTTCATGGAGTAACCCAAACAATGCATTGAAACCTCTAGTCCAGAATTACTAGAACCAAGGATCCCCCAGAATACTATCACGATAGCAGCCGGCATCATCCACTAGTACATTGGAACAGACCTTAGCAACCTTCATCTCTCAAACTGGAGCATATATGGCCAACATGGATCACTTTGTCAAGAATTGAAACATTCATGGATAAGACAAAGATGAGAATGTCAAACCATGAGGCTACTTTGAAGTCTCTAGAAACACAGATGTGTCAGGTGGCACAGTTCATCAACACAAGGCAGAATGGAGGATTCCCTAGTGGTACCGAGGTCACTAAAACACCCACACATGAGCATGCACCGATCATCCTAGGGCGACCCTTCCTAGCCACAAGTAGAACAGTGATCGATGTAGAGAAGGGAGAACTGACTATGAGAGTCAATGACCACCAGATTAAGTTAAATGTTCTCCAAGCCATAAAACAAGCTGATGTAGAGGAAGAATGCAAGGCAATATCAGAAGTAATTGTAGACCAACCCTGCATCAGCTCAAACTATCACGACAGACAATTCGGTCACTATCGCCACAACCACCTTGGTCTTAATGATATGTTTCCCGTAATCATCTCTTCTAAGTTGATGCATGAACAGGAACAACAGCTGATCAGGATGCTACAACAGCATAAGAAGGCAATTGGATGGACCATTGCCGATATCCAGGGCATCAGTCCGGCGATTTGTATGCATAAGATCCTCTTGAACGATGACCATAAGCCGACGATTGATGCCCAGAGAAGACTAAACAAAGCTATGCGAGAGGTGGTACGAAAAGAAATTATCAAGTGGCTTGACGCTGGAATTATCTATGCCATCTCGGATAGCAAGTGGGTGAGCCCTATGCAATGCGTACCAAAGAAGGGAGACATAACTGTGGTAATCAACAAGGACAACGAGCTAATCCCAACCAGGACTGTAACCAGTTGGAGGGATTGTATGGACTACCGGAAGCTTAACAAGGCTACCCGGAAGGACCACTTCCCCTTACCCTTTATTGATCAAATGTTAGATAGATTAGCGAAAAAACCTTATTATTGTTTCCTTGATTGTTATTCAGGTTACAATCAAATTGCAATTGCACCGGAGGACCAGGAGAAGACAACCTTCACATGTCCATATGAAACATACGCCTTTAGGAGAATGCCATTTGGACTGTGTAATGCACCAGCAACTTTTCAACGGTGTATGATGGCAATATTCTCTGACATGGTGGAAGATTTCCTGGATATCTTCATGGATGACTTTTCCGTCTTTGGAGACAATTTCAACGATTGCCTAGGCAATTTGAAGAAGGTGCTTGAAAGATGTGTAGAGGCAAACCTTGTATTGAACTGGGAGAAATGCCACTTTATGATAGATGAGGGCATAGTGATGTGACACAAGGTCTCCTGCCGCGGCATAGAAGTGGACAGAGCCAAAATTGAAGTTATCGAAAAACTGCCGCCACCCACCACAGTCAAGGGCATTAGAAGTTTCTTGGGACACGCAGGTTTTTATCGAAAATTTATTGCAAATTTTTCTAAAATCACTAAACCCTTGTGTCTTCTGTTGGAATGGAATAAAGCCTTTGATTTCAACACTGAATGTACTGAAGCACTCAAAACACTAAAAGAGAAGCTGGTAACAGCCCCAATAGTGCAGCCACCAGACTGGAGTTTACCATTCGAGATAATGTGTGATGCTAGTGACTATGTTGTAGGGGCAACATTAGGGCAGAGGAAGAAGAAACTCTTCCACATAATATATTATGCCATCAAGACCTTAAATGCTGCTTAGATAAACTACACCACAGCAGAGAAGGAGTTGCTAGCAGTGGTATTCGCCTTCGACAAGTTCAGACTATATATACTTGGAACAAAAGTGGTGGTTCACATGGATCACTCAGAAATCTAGTACCTGTTCACCAAAAAGGATGCAAGACCACGATTGCAACGTTGGATTTTGCTGCTGCAAGAATTCAACGTAGAAATCAAGGACAAAAAGGGAACAGAAAACCAAGTAGCTGATCACTTGTCGAGACTAGAAATGGGAGAGGATCAAGATAAGAATAAAGTTAACATACATGATACCTTCCCAGATGAGTAGTTGTTCACTGCCACCAGCACTGTCGCGACAGCCATGGCGACAGGTAAGCTTTTTGAAATTCCTTGGTATGCTGACATAGTAAACTATCTTGTTAGTGGTTTATTACCTCTTGAACTTAACTACCAAGCAAGGAAGAGGTTCGAAAATGATGCAACACATTATTATTGGGACGAACCTCTTCTATTTAAGCACTGTGCAGATCAGATTATCAGGAGATGCTTACCACAGGAAGAACAGGAAGAAGTGCTCCACCATTGCCATGCCGCTCCCTATGGAGGACACTTTGGAGGAAACAAAACTGCTGCCAAAGTTCTGCAATCTGGTTTCTTTTGGCCTACACTCTTCAAGGATACACAAGACTTTTACAAGAGTTGTGACAAATTCCTTTGAGAACAAGCACCACAAGAACTTTAGGTTCTTTTAATAAATGTGCATACAAATCTCAATAGCTTTCGCATCATTATTGATCAGGATTATCTAACTGATCATACCAACTATATACAAGTGTGTATAATACATTTCTGAATTTCGTAAACTTCTGGTTTGCCATAACATGTGATTTAATCTCACTCGTACATGTCAAGTACAACCATCAAAATTGTTCCTTTGAATAAGAATATCTTTAGCTCTTTCAAAGCTTTCAATGAAAATTATCTTTTGGTAGCAATATATAGCTCTTCTAGAGCTTTCAACTGACCTTTTGGCTACTAAACTTATATTTACATTAGCTTAATTCAAATGACAATTGATAACATATGTTATCTATAATCCTCAAAGGGATATTTTGCAAACTCATATTGCTTTCTTAAAATTTCCACTTCTAGTGGTGAAGATATTATGACCATTATCGGTAATTATTGCAATATTCTCAATTCTGCACTTTTCATAATGTGCTTTCTCTCAAGAACTTATTTCTCTTCTAGAGCATCAATATTTTCAGTACTTTGAGACATAGTACTCGTATTATTCCCTTGCATTTAAATGAGAAAATATATCTTATGCTTATGTTGAGCATAAATCGTCACCATAGATTGTATTTGACAAGTAATCATGTTAAACAAAATAAATAAGGGTAAACTACATAAATGACCACCATACTATTGAAAAAGTTGCGATTTGACCACCTCACTTTTTTTCGAAGCAATTAAACCACCATACTATTAAATTGGGTGTAATTTGACCACCAACCATTAGAGGTTAACGGCAGGGTGACGTGGTAGTTAAAAAAATATGGGCATAATAACACGTTTGGTCCTTATTATTTACACATTATTTCAATTAAGTCTTAATTCTAATTTAATAAAACAAATTAATTATTTAATTAGGTGGTGACACGTGTCACTACCTTATTGGATGGATTTAGTTATTTATATTTGATTAAATAAATTTATTTTCATCCTCTAATTAGGTGGTGACTAATTAAAGGAAGAAAATGGAGAAAACAATAAACGCACTCAAGGGGTGTCAAACCTGTGTCTCACAAACACAAGGAAAGCTGGCTTACCACCACACCAAGTGCTATTTTGTGATCTAATTCCTGTAATATATTATATGTACTTAGTGCAACACCCTAACTGGATAGAATCCATGTAACCCCCGCGTCCCGACATGGGTGACCGATCGGTCCGAGTAGGCTACACTGGGAAAACCGAAGCGAAACCTGTTAAGGCTCCACTTCGGTTAACGACCCTAGAAAACTTTCTTTTACATTATTATCTTGTCTATAGGCTTTAATACATCATATGTGAAACAACAACAGCGGAAGCAACAAGCGAGGCGAACAACCAAACAACAATTTAAAAACAGCCCATTTTAGCTTATACTGCAGACCATATCAACACACTCAAAGAGGGTATCGATATGCCTTGACTAGGTCAACTGACCAAAGTCAACTCGAGGAGACCGTATTGGTACACTAGTTGATCGTACCGATACGCCCTCAACGGTCAACTTCTTGTGGTCAACGCTAGGAATACCGTTTCGATACACCTAAGATCGTTTCGATACCCTCGAATTCTCGTCAAAATCTTAGATTTCCAGTAGCAAAAATGGTATCGATACGCCTTCCTGAGTATCGAAACGCTTGGCCTGAAACAAGAAGGTCGTATCAATACGGGCCCAACCGTATCGATACGCCTAACCCGATCATACGGATTTTAGCTGGTTAAGGCACAAGGGCTGCCTCAAAGACACCAACTAGGACCTCCAAATATACATGCATAAACTCTAGAGGCATACACCCTATTGCAAGCATGATCAGACACACAACATACATAAAAAGGGCATACATTCAAAGGAATCAAGCATTCGCCATAAAAAGACATACATTGCATATCAAGGTTTCATGCCTTAGAACAAAACATACACAAAAGCATAAAGATAATGGCACAAGGCCAACATACGTGGCATGAACAAACCACAACCAAACATCAACATACTAGAGGAGTCTAAACAAGCTCCTTAACACAAGCAACGTACACAAATCCCCATTGCTTATCTATTACATATTTTAACTTAAAAGTTCATACTTGAAGGTTAAGATAGCACACTTGGAGGCCTTTCTCCTTCCACAAGCAACCCACGAACTAAGGATCTGCATTGTCGAACAAAAGAGAGCGTAAGCGTAAAGCTTAGTGAGGGTAATCTCATAAAACAAACCTCGACAATGTAGGGTCCAAGCGCGAGCAACATACCCAAGGATGAATGCATGTTTCCTTACCTTCGGAACCACATGAATCTAATATATGAAATGCATGAACATAACATCAATTATCATGCCATGCTCAACATGTCCACAATACAATTAGAAGGAAACACATTTAACAAACTGTATTGGCACCTAGCTATGACTCGAATACGCAGATAACAACCGTTGGAACTCACATCCAACAACTCAACCATTACATTACCTCTTGGTGGGATTACACTCATCACCGATTCACACGGAGGGGATTCCACTCATCCTCACACCCCGTCAATGGGATTCCACTCATCACCGACTAAAATATAAAAGAAGATTTTCGGGCGTACCCGTACTCCATCTTGGTGACTACCATCACCAAGACCACGGGCGCATTTCGACACTCGTGTGCACACTAACATCCTAATGGTCGATCATTTGTACCCAAGCATACTAGTGCCAATACTAACTCACCACAACGTCATCATAATACAATGTTCTTACCATTTCCCGTGCCTAGCACGTAGCCACCATGATTTACCATCATGCACCCACATTTCATCAAACACATGCATATCACCATGCATAAATGAATCATCATGCCTCATCACAACACATATGCACCAAATGCATAGCAACGTCATTCACATTTAATACATGAGGCATAACACAACATTTAGAAGTTCAACCAAAGTCTTCTAAACTAAAGCTTGAGATTAGACTACCAATCTAATCCCAACTCTAGGCAGATTTACCAAGCCCAACCTAGGCCCACATGCTCGAACCAAACATTTGAAAACCAATTTAAAAACCGAAGAACCACTCACCGGACTTTCCAAACACAAGCAAACAACCGATCAAGCTCCCAACGGTTCTGGATTCGAATGTGAGGCTTCACTAACACAATTCCTTGTTTCTAAACAATCAAATACACTCTATTAATCACCAAAACAAACACAAACCACTATTGTAAACTCAAAACACCAATCAAGCTCAAATTCAAGCCAAGAACACTCTCAAAACCCACATTTTCGTGCAGCCACAAAACCTAGCAAGGAACTCCCATTTCCAACATAAAATTCAACATCCAACACTCCCAAAAAACCTTTAAACATAACCTAACAATCAGCCCTCAAGTTCTCACCCAAAACAGCCCCAAAAACCCATTTTAAAGCACTCTAAAACCCCACTTAAACCCAAATCCGAGTTTCAGTTTAAAACCATTCAAAATTTAGATATGTTGGACCATTTGGGTCACTAAACACTTATCTAACTTCAAAGAATCAAAACCTCGATCAAAAGTCAATAAAGTTTGGATTTTTATTCTTTGAACTCAAAAACTCAAAACACAAAACAATGGGTTTCATTGAAAACTAAGAACATGGAGAGAAAGAGGAAGATGAGGACAACTCAAAAACATAATTACCTTTCAAAAATCTTCAAGGATGAAGCAAGGAGGAAATGGAATAGTAAACTTCAAGGGGGAGGGGAAGTTGTTGTTGGTTTGAAAGTGGGTGGGGAAGAAGATGAGTGAAAAGCAATATTTTATTGTTTTGTTTTACTTTTAAAGCCAAAAAGTCACTTTTACCCTTAATGAAAATGGGTTATTACCATAGTGAAAAATCCATGTCTATTTGGGTTTAATCTAAAACAAGTCCAACATATTTTTATTTGTTTTGAAAATACAAGGCCCAAATTATATTTTAATAATTTAATTTCACCCGACCCCAAACCCGGGTGTTACAATCCAAGTATAGTCCCTGACCGACTCAGTGCAGTTTGTGCACCCTAAAAGGGGGACAAAGATTGACACGTAACAAAGATCTATTCTTTTTCACCATCTGAAACTATTTCCATGTTTTTGTTTCCCCCCCCCCCCCAAGCATCTGTCACAGTAAAAAAACCAGGTATCATAGAAAATGAATGAATGAATGAACATGGATTGCATTCTGGAGTTGTTGAATTCTTTAACAACTTATCGAAAGGACATCTCGACCACATGATCTGGTCGAGATTTTGAAGAGAAAAGCATGGCAAAAAAAACCATGAAAAACTTTGGTATCCTTTGACATTATACAAATTCAATTATTTTTTATGAATCCATGATGAAATGTCAGCGTGTAGGTCCACTGGTTTGAATTTTGGGACCTGAAAATGACGCCCATCATACTCTCTCACTGTCAGCAGCTATGGTGCATGTGTTTTTGTACAAGAACAATTGTCCGTTCCTGCAATTCTAGCTTAAATATGGGTTTTTGATGTCCAACAAATTGTGGGACTGTTTTGATATGTTGTTTTGTAACCATTTGATTCAATAATTCACCACATGGAAATGCAGAAATGTATAAGAATAATAGGCATCAAGGATTACAACAGGCTTTTGTACAATTGCAGCAAAGCTTTACCTTTGGACATTTAGGAGTTGAACATTTGCATTTGCAGCAAAAGCAATCTGTGCATGAAGGGAATCGAAATACGCAACAGTTTCGGCTGCTGCATGAGATCTTTCGGAAGCAAAGGGATTTAGGACACGAGGAACAGTGCCATTTTGGGATTGTGCAGCAGCTTGAACATGAACAACAGTCACATAGGTTGCACTTGCATCGACATTTCAGGATTGTGCATAATAAGTACATATAATTTATTTCAGGAATTAGATCACAAAACAGCACTTGGCGTGGTGGTAAGCCAGCTCTCAAATATAAATAATTAAATCCCTCTAATAAGGTAGTGACACGTGTCACCACCTAATTAAATAATTAATTTATTTTATTAAATTAAAATTAGGACTAAATTGAAAGAATGTGTAAACAATAACGACCAAATTTGTTATTATACCTATATTTTTTAACTGCCACGTCACCCTGCCGATAACCTCTAACGGCTGGTGGTCAAATTGCACCCAATTTAATAGTATGATGGTTTAATTGCTTAAAAAAAGTAAGGTGGTCAAATCGCGACTTTTCCAATAGTATGGTGGTCATTTATGTAGTTTACCCAATAAATAAATATCATGATATATAAAATATAAATATAAAACGTAAATAATTAATGTGTGTAAAGTAAATAAACATAAAGATAAATAAATAAAAAGACAAATAATTGAAACATTGTAGACTAAAAGGAGCACGTTTAGGAAATGCTCTCGGCGCATGATACCTAGCCTTTCATCGATCGAGATTTTCCTTTCTTTTCTTCTCTTCTTCTTCTACTTTGCTGATCTTTTATGATCTCTAGTGGGGTGATTGATTAGGTTTATGGGTGATTCATCTGGTGTTGCAGAAGCTGATTGGGAGAGTCTGTTCATGTGCTCTTCTGATAACTCGTTGGAGCATTTTCTGATTGCGAATTGGGAGGGGGTTTTCATAGTTGATCCTCCGTCGTATGCTTTCTCTGAAGGATTACAGGCTTGGAAGCACGCATTGGTTGGGAAATTTATTTGGAAGGCCCCCAATTTTAGTTTGTTGCAGAAGACGATGAGCTTGCTTTGAGGGAAGCACATCGATGTGGAGGTTAGTTATGCGGGGGATAACCTATTCCTTTTTTGATTTGTCAATAAGCATTCTAAGGATTGGGTAATTGAGAATGATCCTTGGCACATTCAACATAAGCTGTTGATATTGAGGAAATGGACTCCTAATCTGCAGAGCCTGAGCTTTGCTATGGATAGGGTTCCGATTTGGGTTCACTTGTATGGGGTTCCTCTTGAGTTGTTCTCGAAGAAGGGGCTGAGTTACATTCCCAGTGCCGTAGGTGTTCCTCTCTTTATGGATAGCATCACTGCATCTCGGCAGAGATTGGCGTATGCCAAGGTTTGTGTTGAAATTTTAGCGACATCAACTCTTCATCGTGCTATAAATGTGATTTTGCAGGAACGTTCTATTGTCTCTGTAGGTGTGGAGATGTTGTGGTATCCTCCTAAATGTGAGCATTGTTCGATCTTTGGGCATTCGAGTAAGGCTTGTACTGTGGGTAAGGCTGAATTTAAGCCTTCTGGCGAGCCAGCTGGGGGGGGGGAGGGGTAGGTTCTCCTAAGAGGCAAGTTTCATTGCTTATGAAGGAGAAAACGGCTCTTTTTCCCCTTGATCCGGTTTCAACAAAGAAAGAACTGGTTCTTAATGAAATCTTGCAGTCTCCTTTGGTTTAGAAGGTTGTTGTAAATCCCCTTCCAGCTCGTGGGGGGTTAAGTGGCTCTTCAAACAAATTTGCTAGTGTGATGGATGCTTCTTTGAATCCAAATGCTAGTAGTAGTACTGTAAGGCCAGGATTTGAGTCTATTTCTGTGCCTGAGGCAGTGGCTGATGTAGTGGTTTCTCCAAGGAAAGCCAGGGCTGCCTTTCTAGGGGTTGCTAAGCTGGCTGATGATATCAAAGCCAGAAAAAAATCCAAGGGGAATAAGAGTAAGATGAAGGGTGTAGTGGATGATAGAGTAGGTAATTCTTCTAATCATATTTCATGATTATTTGCACCTGGAATGTCAAGGGAATGATAATTTCCTTAAGCAGGATGAAATTGTTAGGAGGGTTAATAGTCTCAATATTGACTTTGTGTGCTTGCTTGAGACTAGGGTTAAGAAAGTTAGTGCTCAGGTTATAATTAGTAGGAAGTTTAGGGCTGGAACTGGCTTGCTAGTTATGGTTCTGCCTATAATGGTCGGATTTGGCTTTTGTGGATGGATGGTATTAGATTTGATCTATTGTCTGAGATGGATCAGTGTATGCATGAACTTGTGCAATGTTGCGATTCTTCTTTCATTCTTTCTGCAATATATGGATGGAATGATGGGGGTTTAGAGAAGGGGTTTGTGGTCTTTTTTAGAGGGTATGAAGTCTGGTGTTGGTGTTGCTTCTTGGATTTTAGCTGGAGACTTTAATGTCCTACTTCATCCTAATGAGAGCTCTGACTTTCTTAAAGGATTTGTCAACTTTAGTGATATTGATGATTTTCAGCAGTGTGTCGTTAATTTAGGAGTTCATGATTATCCTTGTTCAGGCCCTTTATATACTTGGTCTAATCATCAAGAAAAAAGGCCTCTAGCAAGAAAATTGGATAGGGTTTTGACTAACTTGCAGTGGTATGATGCTTTCCCTCATTCTCAGGTTGAGTTTGCAGCTCCTGAGGATCTGATCACTCTCCTAGCTTTACTTGGACGGCTAGACCTATTGTCTCTCCTCCTAAATTTTTTTGATTTTTTAATTTCTAGAGTACTCATCCCCAATTCTTAGGAATTGTGGCTGCTTCTTGGGGGGATGTTGTGGAAGGTAATTCTATGAAAAAACTGTTTGTTAAGCTGAAAAGACTTAAGAGTATTTTAAAACAGTTTAATATTGAGGTGTTTGAAGAGTTTGCATAAAGGGTCAAAAGGAAGAGCAAAGAGCTGGAGGCTGCTCAGCTTAATAATCTTTATACTCATTCTAGTGGTGAAATTGTGGAGACTATGAATATTCTTAAACATGAGTTAGCTCAGCTTGTGGAAGCTGAAAGAAGCTTTTTGAAGCAAAAAGCTAAATTTCAATGGCTGAATGATATGGATCAGAGCACTAAGTTTTTCTATTCAATGGTAAAAGTCAAAAATTGTAAGCAGACAACTAGTTCTTTAGTTTCTGCATCTGGTGTAAAGCTAAAATCTCAGCAAGAAATTTCTTCCGAGATTGTTCAGTTTTTTCTAATCTGATAAGCATGAGTGATTCAGGGGCGAAAAAGGTTGACAAACCCCTGTTGAGTGCATTGTTGTCTTATTCCTTGACTATTGAGGATGTGGATTCACTGGTGAGGGAGATTTTAGATGAGGAGATAAAGGATGCTATTTTTGAGCAGGGCAACGATAGATCTCCTGGTCCAGATGGTTACTTAACTGGGTTTTTCAAATCTGCCTGGGACATTGTGGGGCCTGATGTATTTCAAGTTGTTAGGTATTTCTTTAGCACATCTGATTTGTTTTCTGGGTTTAATGCTACTTCTATAGTGCTAGTGCCTAAATCTGTTAGCCTTAGTCAGGTTAAGGACTATAGACCTATTTCTTGTTGTTCAGTGATATATAAATGTATCACTAAAATTTTGGTGGGTAGGCTTAGTCCATTTTTGCCTACTGTAGTATCTTTAAGTTAGAGTGTGTTTGTCAGGGGTAGAAGCATAGTGGATAACACTATTATGGCTCAGGAGCTTGTTAGAGGGTATGGGAGATCTAATATGTCCCCTAGATGCGCAATTAAGGTAGATTTGCAAAAAGCATTTGATTTTATAAGCTGGGATTTCATTTTATCTGTTCTTGAAGCTTTAAATCTTCATTCCCAATTAATTAAATGGGTTGCTTCTTGTATCACTGGGCCTAAATTTTCAGTAGTCATTAATGGAGAGCTTCATGGGTTCTTCCTTGGAGCTAGGGGTGTTAGGCAAGGGGATCCTTTACCCCTTTACCTTTTTGTCTTGGTTATGAATATTCTTTTGAAACTATTAGATCTTGATGCTGAGCAGGGTATTTTCCAGTTCCATCCTAAGTGTCATAGGGTGAAGTTGACTCACCTATGCTTTGCTGATGATCTGATGATTTTTACAAAAGGTAATTTAGATTCAGTTTTGGGCATCTATTGCATCTTGGAGGAGTTTTACCAAATGCCTGGGCTACAGCTCAATGCCATGAAGAGTGAGTTATTTGTTACTGGCACTCCTAATGATGTGTTACAAAATATGGTCTCATGTACTAGATTTCGGCTTGGCAAATTTTCTATTCGCTACTTGGGTGTTTCCTTGGTGCCTAAGAAACTATCTATAAAGGATTACCAACCTTTATTGGATAAGGTGCAAAGTAAAATACAACAATGGTCTTTGCTGAATCTGAGTTTTGCTGGGAGATTGGAGTTAATTAAATCCACTTTTTATGGGATTCAAAATTTTTGGATTAGGCAACTTATCTTGCCTAAAGCAGTTTTCAAGAGACTTAACCAACTATGTTCTAGGTTTCTATGGAAAGGGACTGACTCTTCAGCCACTGGTGCCCGTGTTAGTTGGGAGGCCTTTTGTACATTCAAGGCTGAGGGTGGTTTAGGCTTGCGAGAAGTAATAAGTTGGAATGATGCTTGTATGTTGCAGCTTATTCGAAGTATTCTTGCTGGTCAGGGATCATTGTGGATTGCTTGGGCTAAGGCCTATGTTCTTAAAGGTCTGAGTTTCTGGCAACTTCAAGTGTATGGTTCTATGAGTGTGTTTTGAAAGAGGCTACTGAAGCTTAGAGATCAGTATGCTTTATTACTTAGGAGAATTGTTACAGAGGGTACATCTTTGCCTACTGCTCGCATTTGGTCTGAGATGAGAGTATGTAGAGGGAAGGTGTATTGGCAGAAATTGGTTTGAACTGGTTTTCATATTCTAAAGCATGCTATAATTTCTTGGATGGCTATATGGGGGAAGGCTCTCTACTAGGGACAGATTGTCTAAGTGGGGGGGGGGGGGGGTGATTGAAGAGAAATGATGTGTTTTGTATGGATTTGAGTATGAGTTAAGAGACCATTTATTATTCTCTTACTTGGGCACTAAAGGGATCTGGAAAGAGGTTCTAGTCCTATGTGGATTAACTAGAAATGTGGGTGATTAGGTTGATGAATTTGGTTGGGCGACTCGACATCTTAAGGGTAAGTCACTCATTGTGACTATCCTTAAACTTGCTTGGAGTGCCTACGTTTACTATATTTGGAGGGAAAGTGTGAAACAAATATTTTAATTTTGATATAACTAAAAACCTAAGGACTAAATTGAAAATGTCAAAACGAATTTTAAGTCCTCAAAATATCCCCATATAATTTTAAGATTATGCCCAAGTTAAAAACAGAGTTTTTCAATTATTTTTCTAAGTGTTTCAAGTCAAAATAGTGATTTTCAAGCTCTTGTTTCGAAACGGCCCTCAGGCGTTTCGAAACGTTTTCATCACTGTCGACCATCGTTCCGAAACGTGTATCGGAACACTTGACCCCGTTTCGAAACGGTATCTCACGTTTCGAAACTGTTCTTCATATTTGATTTTAAAAGGGCACAACGGTTGAAATATTTGCTGAATTATTAAATATAAAAAGGGTGTTTCGAAACGGATTAATGCCGTTCTGAAACGACCCTTGACAGTAGCAAATCCGTTTCGAAACGAATCCAAAACGTTTCGAAACAGGTCTTAAGTTTAATTTGAAAATATGACCGTTATAGTGTTTCTAACTAACTTTCTGAAAATAGTTAAGGTGTTTCTAAACGGACTAAGACCATTTCGAAACGACCCTTGACAGTGGCAAAAGTGTTTCGAAACGGACCTAAGGCGTTTCGAAACGGGCTCTTAAATGCACCCCAACGGCTCTTTCTATTTTAGTCCGTTCCGAAACAGGTACCCCGCGTTTCGAAACGGGTTGGTGCAGACTGCATTTATGGTGGTAAGAGAGGGTTCCAACGGCTCCATTTATGTTCCCAACCACCCAAACGGCTAGAAATCAATGAGAAGGTATAAAAGAGACATCCAAAAGCATCAGCAACAACTATTGATCCTAAAGCAAACATCCAAACATCAAATCCAAGCAATTGTGCTAAAATCCCATTTTGTGTAAAAATCCCAATTGTAATCTTCATTCATATTTTGTTCAATTGGGTTGAGTGCTTGTATTGGGGCTATTATTTGTATTGAGAGATACCTTTTAGCCATCAAATTTCTTTGTTCACTTGTGTGAGGATTGGGTTGATTTTTGGGTAGAAAAATCAACCGAAATTGTAAAGGGTTGCCTCCTTGTCCTAGAAAAGGGAAAGATCAATTTAGTGGAATTGTTGCAAATCCTTAGTGAGGCTAAGGTAGTGGATGTAGAGTTCATTTGGAACTTGAACCACTCTAAATCTCTTGTCAATTATTTTCAATTTGCAATTTCCACCTCAAAACCTTTAATTTTCCAATTCACCCCCTCTTGGTCAATATCAATCTTGCGATCCACTCTACAATTGGTATCAGAGCTTAACTCTTTGAGGATTAACAACCACAAGAGGAGATCCTTGGAAGAGTGTGATCATCAAAATATCAAGAGATGGCTTCAACCTCCGGTTCCGGCATATACGAGTCACAATCGACCACAAAGCCTCCCTTCTTCAACGGTGATAACTATTCTTTTTGGAAGAATAAAATGCGTCTATTCATCAAGTCAAATGACTATCTTGTGTGGGATGTCATTGAGGATGGGCCATACATTCCCTTGAAGCAAGACGGTGAAGGCAAGATGGTGTTGAAGAAGAAAGTAGAAATGAGTGAAGAGGAGAGGAAAAAGATTCAAGTAAATGATAAAGCTCTCCACATGCTATTTTGTGCTTTCGGTTCGGACATCTACTCAAAGGTCTCATCAATTGAAAGTGCCAAGGAAGTGTGGGACACTCTTGAGACCACTTATGAAGGCACCAATGATGTCAAAGAAACTAAGATTGGGATTCTCAATCTTAGCTATGAAAATTTCAAGATGGAGCCCGATGAGACGGTGTCAAAGATGTTTGATTGATTCTCCACGATTGTCAATGGTCTAAAGGGCTTTGGAGAGATCATACCGGAAGACAAGCTTGTCCGGAAGCTACTCTATTCACTTCCCGAGTCTTGGGATGGGAAGAGAACCGCTATCATCGAAGCAAAGAACTTGAAGACATTGAAGCTTGATGAGCTTGTGGGTTCTCTCCTTACTCATGAGATCATGAAGCAAGGAAGGGAAGATGAGAAGAAGAAAGAAGAGAAAAGGGTAGAGAAGCTTGAGGTTGAGAAGAAGAAGAAGAAGATGGGAATAGCTCTCAAGGCTAAAGCTTCACAACATGATGAGAGCTCATCTTGTGAGGAGGATGAACTTGAAGAATTGGCTATGATAGCCAAACGGTTCTCACGCTTCATGAGGTCCAACCGGGGAAGAAAAATCCAAAGAAAGATGGACTTCAAAGGGAAGAACAAAGAAGAAGGAAAGGATCCTATCATTTGCTTTGAGTGCAAACAACCCAGCCACATCCGTTCGGAGTGCCCTCAACTCAAGAAGAAGGGCTTTGAGAAGAAGAAAAGACTCAAAGCCAAGCTTGCTACTTGGACTGATGAGGAGTCATCGGAGGATGACGAAAAAGAAGTGGCTAATCTTTGCCTCATGGCACTTGAGGAAGATTCCTCCTTGGTAACCTCTAACTCATCTACTTTAGATTTTTCATATGAAGAGTTAAATGATGCATATGATGAGTTACAAGAGGTATATGATGAATTAGTTGAGAAGTTTAAAGAGTCGGTCATTAAAAACAAGAAAATCATTTTAGAACTAAATGAGAAATATGACTCACTCACTCAAGCTAATTCAAAATTTGAGAAAAAGATATTAGGATTAAAAGATGAGCTAAAGTTCTTTCAAGATGAAAATGTTGATCTTAATAACCTTTTATCTCAATGTAATAGTGAACACCAAAAGGTGTTGGGTGAGCTAAATGAGTTCAAAAAGTCTTTAAAAAATGTTGGTAGTGTCAAGCATGAAGTAGGAGAATCCTCTAGAACACACCAACCTAAGAAAAAGACTAATTACTACAAACAAGGTAGCTACCCTAGACATAATAGAGCTAAAAGAATTAGAAGTGTATGGGTTCCTAAGGAACTTGTAAAATCTAATAATATTATTGCTATGTCATCTTGGATTCCTAAGGGAACCAAGGTTTTGGGAGCTAACACTCATGGACCCAAAATGATTTGGGTACCAAAAACCAAAGTTTAATATCTTTGTTTGTAGGGGGAGCATTGCTACAAGGCCAAGGCACAAAGTCAAAACTCATGGTACCTTGATAGTGGATGCTCGAGACACATGACCGGAGACAAGAGTCGATTCATGGATTTAAAGCCAAAAAGTGGAGGAGTAGTAACATTTGGTGACAACTCCAAAGGCCACATTAAAGGTATTGGCTCCATGGGTAATCACTCTACCATTCTCATTGAAAATGTCTTATATGTCGATGGTCTTAAACACAATTTATTGAGCATAAGTCAATTGTGTGATAAAGGATTTAATGTTTTATTTGATAAAAATGGATGCAAAATTGTAGACATTAAATCTAATAATATTATGCTCATAGGTCATCGCATAGGAAACATATACATGATGCATTTAGATGACATTCATACATCTCATGCATGCTTAGTTGCTCAAAATGAAAATGATGCATGGTTGTGGCATAGGAAGCTAGGACATGCTAGCATAAGTGTTTTGGAAAAACTAGTCTCTCTAAATCTAGTTAGAGGTTTACCCAAAATAAAATTTTCAAATGATAAAATTTGTGATGCATGCTCAAAGGGTAAACAACATAAGTCTTCCTTTAAATCCATTAATGATGTTTCTACTAGTAGATGCTTACAATTAATTCACATGGATTTATTTGGGCCAATTAGGACTATGAGCTTGGGTGGTAAGTCTTATGCTTTTGTGCTAGTTGATGATTTTTCTAGATTTACTTGGGTTCTCTTTTTAAGTACTAAAGATGAGGCTTTGGAAAAATTCATCACATTTTCAAAATTAACCCAAAATGATCTTGAACTTAGAATTTCACATATTAGAAGTGATCATGGAACCGAGTTTCAAAATTTAGGGTTTGAAGAATTTTTGAATGAAAATGGTATTAGCCATAATTTTTCGGCTCCTCGAACTCCTCAACAAAATGGGGTAGTTGAGAGGAAAAATAGAATTTTACAAGAAATGGCTAGAACTATGCTTTGTGAAAACAATTTACCTAAATATTTTTGGGCGGAAGCCACAAACACCGCTTGTTATATTGTAAATCGAGTAATGATTAGGCCAATTTTAAAGAAAACACCTTATGAGATTTTAAAATCCAAAAAGCCTAACATTAGCTATTTCCACCCTTTTGGGTGCAAGTGTTTTGTTTTAAATAATGGAAAAGACAACTTAGGTAAATTTGATGCAAAAAGTGATGAAGCCATTTTTATAGGTTACTCTTTAACCTCTAAAGCCTATCGAGTATTTAACAAAAGAACTTTAGTAGTAGAAGAATCTATTCATGTTGTATTCGATGATAACCTCCTTCCTAGGAAGGATTCTTGTGATGATGATGATGTAGGAATCATAAATGCCTTTGATGGAGGTCAAACTTCAAAGGAGGATGAGATTCCAACAAAAGAAGAAGACACACAAGATCCACCTCTTGAAGCCTTGAAGGACTTGGCTATTGAGGAAAAGGAAGTGGGCTACCCAAGGGAGTTGAACTATGTCAAAGATGGTGAAATCTTGGGTGATCCATCCAAGGGGGTAACCACTCGTTCTTCTCTTAGATTAATGAACCATGTTGCATTTATCTCATGCATAGAGCCTAAAAACATAAAAGAAGCATTGAAATATGACTTTTGGATTATGGCTATGCAAGAAGAGTTAAATCAATTTGAGAGAAGTAATGTATGGACATTAGTTGATAGGCCTAGTAATCAATCTACAATAGGAACTAAATGAGTCTTTAGGAACAAACTAGATGAGAGTGGTAACATTGTGAGAAATAAAGCTAGACTTGTAGCACAAGGTTACACTCAAGAAGAGGGAATAGATTTTGATGAAACCTATGCACCCGTAGCTAGAATGGAAGCCATTAGGATGTTGCTTGCATATGCATGTTATCATAATTTCAAGCCTTTTCAAATGGATGTTAAAAGCGCATTTTTAAATGGTTTTATAAATGAAGAAGTGTATGTGGAACAACCATCGGGTTTTGAAGATTCAAAATTTCCAAATCATGTTTTCAAACTTACCAAAGCTCTTTATGGTTTAAAACAAGCTCCTAGAGCTTGATATGAAAGGCTTTCAAATTTTTTGATTGAAAAAGGATTTGAAAAAGGTAAGGTGGACACTACACTCTTTATAAAAATGTATAAAAATGACATCTTAGTAGTTCAAATTTATGTTGATGATATTATTTTTGGTTCTACTAATGAATGTCATTGTCAAGAGTTTGCTAAGTTAATGCAAGGTGAATTTGAGATGAGCATGATGGGGGAGCTCTCATTCTTTTTGGGACTCCAAATCAAGCAAAAGAAGGATGGCACCTTCATCAACCAAGCAAAATACATAAAGGATATGCTCAAGAAGTTTGGCTTGGAGAATGCAAAGCCTCAAGCCACTCCTATGAGCTCATCTACAAAGCTTGACAAAGATGAAGGAGGTAAGTGTGTTGACTCTAAGCTTTATCGTTCTATGATTGGATCTTTGCTTTACCTTACCGCAAGTAGACCGGATATCTTGTTTAGTGTTTGCTTGTGTACTAGGTTTCAAGCTAGTCCTAGAGAGTCTCACCTTATAGCCGTTAAGAGAATCTTTAGATACCTTAGAGACACTCCTTGTTTAGGTCTTTGGTATCCTAGAGACTCTACCTTCAACCTTCATGCTTACTCGGATGCAGATTATGGGGGTTGCAAAATTGATAGGAAAAGTACTTCGGGAACTTGTCAATTCTTAGGTAGTATGCTCATATCTTGGTTCTATAAGAAACAAAATAGTGTAGCCTTATCTACCACCGAAGCCGAGTACATATCCTTAGGGAGTTGTTGTGCTCAAGTCCTTTGGATGAAGCAACAACTCTTAGATTATGGAATTAAAGTTGAAACCATACCCCTAAAATGTGACAACACTAGTGCAATATGTTTAACTAAAAATCCCATTCAACACTCTAGAACCAAACATATTGAAATAAGGCATCATTTCATTAGAGATCATGTCCTTAAGGAAAATGTGGTTATAGAGTACGTAGACACCTTGAATCAATTAGCGGACATATTTACAAAACCCTTAGACAAAGAGCGTTTTTGGTCCCTTAGGAGAGAGTTAGGTCTAGCTAGCCTATCTTGACCTTTTAGGACCTCTTTTGTGCTTAAATATGCTTGATTTTGTGACATGCCATGTTGATGTGTTTAAACTCCTAATTTCATCCATGCCTATAGTTAGGGGGAGTATGTTTATGCTTAAATATGTTCTGCCTGCTCATTCATAACATTTATGCATGTTAGGCCTCTTAAAACTTCATTTTTCTGCACTTTTAGAGCCTTTTCTGCACTTCCAGGCCCAGATGTATCGAAACGGGTGACCCTGTTTCGATACGGATACCTTAAATCCTGTTCTGAGAGAAGGGCGTTTCGAAACGCCTCAAAAGCGTTCCGAAACGTTTTTGCTATTGCCAAGGGGTGTATCGAAACGAGTTTCGATACGGGTCAAAAGGGTTTCGATACAGTCAACACCGTATCGAAACGGTCAGTCTATGGTCTCAAGACGGTTAAACCCTAGTCGTCCCGTTTTGTAACGGTCTTGACCGTTCCGAAATGGCATCGCGGATAGCTTTATTTAGGGCTTTTAATGTTAAAATTCACTTTTTATCAAAACTCTTAAAACCCTAAACCGCCTCCCTCCCTATAAATACCCTCTCAAACTCATTGTTTTTCACAAAATTGTGAGGGGTTGTACTCTAAAACTCAAGTCTAAGCAAGTTTCATCAACATTGTGCAAGGATTTTCATCAAATCATCCAAAATCCCAAACTAAGGTAATTTTTTTTATTTTCTTTTTCCTTCAATTTATGTTCGAATCTTAGGTTAGAAAATTTTATTTTTGTATCCATTATAGTTTTTCCTTTGTGGGTTTTCCATATCTTGTAAAAAAATTTCAAAATCTCAAAATTTTTTATTCGAATATAAAATTTTTCAGTCGTGTTTTTCGTTAATTTTTTTTTACAGTTTTTTTTTAATTTTGTTTCAAAAACCTAAGTTGGATTTATTATTGGATTGATTTTAAATATCAATGCATACACTTAATTTTAAAATACACTTGCTTAATGTTTTTAGATGGCGGATCAAGCTAACAAAAAGCGCAAGGCCGTTCAAACCGGTGATTCGAGCGTTCGTCCAAATCTTACTCTGCTTTTTCAGAAATCCCTTAAAACTCCGGAGATGCGTGCTCGCTTCTCTTATATCAAGGATTTCGAAATTCGTAAGGAACGCGTCATTGATCTTGACTTCCTCAACTCCGAGCGATTCCTATTCCGTTATCTCGACCGTTTGAGCGAGTGGAATCTTATCTTGTTCTTGAGCATTCCGGATATTCGCTACAAACACATGGTACTCCTTTTCTATTCTAATGCTCGCTTTATTTATGATGAGTCCAAAACCGAGATTATAGGAATTGAATCTTCTTTATTGGGCAAAAAGTTTGTTGTCAATGTTGCTCTCTTGGAGTCTATCTTTAAACTTAAGGATGAGGGTCTTGAGGATGAACGCCACTTTGGTACTTTCACCGGTAAGGCACTTACTTTGGATGTGCACGATCGAGTTCTTCACTTAATGGTTTCTTGGTTCATTCGACCTTCCGGAGGTAAATACTCTCATATCCGTCAAACTGATCATTTTTGGCTTGAGTGTTTCCGTAAGGGTGAGCGCCCTAATGTGCCTAAAATAATTTTTGCCGAGATAGTCAATAATATCAAGCTTATTGACACAAATGAGTTGAAGTCTTTTACCTATGGCATACTCTTGAGCTACATCTTTCATGATCTTGGCATCGATTGCTCCTACGACTCTCCGGAACCTCGCAAGACCAAGATTGGTGAGTCGCAAGTCCAGGTTTACTTATGTGAATGATGTTTGGGAAAGAATTGATAGAGAAGCCGTTCCTCCTCCCGTTGCTCCTCCACCGTAAGTTCAAGTTGCAAACAATGAAGCCCTCACGGCTCTCATTACCGAGCGGTTCAATGCTTTGGACACTCGGTTCAATGCTTTGGATACTTGCATTGCTTCGGGTTTTGAATCCATGGACAATCGTTTGAAGAATGTCGAGGATCGCCTTCATTCTCTTGAGACTTCCCACTCCAACTTGGATCTATCTTTCTCTACGCTCTATGGGCAATGGACGAAGTTTCACCGTTCTCAAGCCAAGAGCGATGATGATACTTCTGATGATGATGACGAGGCTTAGGATTTTCATATCATATCATATCATATTATCTATGCATTTTAGGATTAAGATTTCATCTTTATGTTTTATTATGTTTTAGGAACCTATGCTTTTGGCTTTTTATTTGGGATTTTATGTTGAACTTAATGTTGGTTTATGTTTTGGATATTTTGATATTATGAATTAATATTATGGTTGCTTATTAATGCTTATTGGTACTAATCCTTTATCTTCTCTATGAGCTTTCATTGTTCTTTTTGATCTAACAAAAAGGGGGAGAAGAAATTTAAGAGCCACACTAAAATTCGTTTTAAATTTTAAAAGGTCTTTTAAAGGTTTACAACTTGGATTTCAAATAAAAAATTTCTTTTAACTTTAAAAACCTATCTTAAATTAAGGGGGAGTTAGAATATTTTCAAAACTTTCAAAATTCTCAAAAATTCTAACTTTGGTTTTGTTATATCAAAAAGGGGGAGATTGTGAAACAAATATTTTAATTTTGTTATAACTAAAAACCTAAGGACTAAATTGAAAATGTCAAAACGAATTTTAAGTCCTCAAAATATCCCCATATAATTTTAAGATTATGCCCAAGTTAAAAACAGAGTTTTTCAAATATTTTTCTAAGTGTTTCAAGTCAAAACAGTGATTTTCAAGCTCTTGTTTTGAAACGGCCCTCAGGCGTTTCGAAACGTTTTCATCACTGTCGACCACCGTTCCGAAACGTGTATCGAAACACTTGACCCCGTTTTGAAACGGTATCTCACGTTTCGAAACTGTTCTTCATATTTGATTTAAAAAGGGCATAACGGTTGAAATATTTGCTCAATTATTAAATATAAAAAGGGTGTTTCAAAACGGATTAAGGTCGTTCCGAAATGACCCTTGACAGTAGCAAATCCGTTTCGAAACGAATCCAAAACGTTTCGAAATAGGTCTTAAGTTTAATTTGAAAATATGACCTTTATTGTGTTTCTAACTAACTTTCTGAAAATCGTTAAGGTGTTTCGAAACGGACTAAGACCGTTTCGAAACGACCTTGACAGTGGCAAAAGTGTTTCGAAACGGCCCTAAGGCGTTTCGAACGGGCTCTTAAATGCACCCCAACGACTCTTTCTATTTTAGTCTGTTCCGAAACAGGTACCCCGCGTTTCGAAACGGGTTGGTGCAGACTGCATTTATGGTGGTAAGAGAGGGTTCCAACGGCTCCATTTATGTTCCCAACCACCCAAACGGCTAGAAATCAATGAGAAGGTATAAAAGAGACATCCAAAAGCATCAGCAACAACTATTGATCCTAAAGCAAACATCCAAACATCAAATCCAAGCAATTGTGCTAAAATCCCATTTTGTGTAAAAATCCCAATTGTAATCTTCATTCATATTTTGTTCAATTGGGTTGAGTGCTTGTATTGGGGCTATTATTTGTATTGAGAGATACCTTTTAGCCATCAAATTTCTTTGTTCACTTGTGTGAGGATTGGGTTGATTTTTGGGTAGAAAAATCAACCGAAATTGTAAAGGGTTGCCTCCTTGTCCTAGAAAAGGGGAAGATCAATTTAGTGGAATTGTTGCAAATCCTTAGTGAGGCTAAGGTAGTGGATGTAGAGTTCATTTGAAACTTGAACCACTCTAAATCTCTTGCCAATTATTTTCAATTTGCAATTTTCACCTCAAAACCTTTAATTTTCCAATTCACCCCCCTCTTGGTCAATATCAATCTTGCGATCCACTCAACAGAAAGGAATTGTAGGATCTTCCAAGGTGCGGAGGATATGATTGGGGCCATTTTTTCGACCATCAAAGCTGTTATTTAGACTAGGTTACGTGGTAAGAAGATAAATACGATTGATTCTGTTAATGTCCAGCTTTATAATTGTTAGGGTATAGAAGTATAGCTATTTGATTCATTGTAAAGTTTGGTTTGTGCAGACTGGTTTTATTTGTAGCAGGGATTTCCTGCTTCTTGGATAATAAAATAAGCATTTATCCAAAAATAAAAGATAAATAATTTTCTTCAAGGTTATGAGAATAATTAGAAGATGATTTATTCCCTTCGAGGGTTATAAGAAAATCAACGACGTCCAAATGAGTTGGACCAATAATGTCCAAATAAAGTTGGACCAATATCATCTTTGTCATTTTTCGCAAACAAAATTTGCTTCTATTTTCTTCTCTTTATCATTCAATGATTGTTGATTTTTCCACGTACGACAAGTACGAGACCAATGGTTTATAACATTGCATTGGTAATAAAAAGGATTTTACTTCATTTGAATGATCTTTATCACTCTTGTCATTCTTATAACCTCACTACTAGAGGGTAGAAGTATCCTTAAAATAACCATATTTTTCATGTCTATATTCACGGTTTCAATCACGACCACAACTTCTGATGTGGCTTTTTCTTTCCATAATATAATCTCACATTCACTTCAAGGAATGTAGTAGAGCCAGTGGCCCTTTGAAACCTTTTCCACATATCCTTATCACAGAGAACAAATATTTAATCCTCGTACCCGACATTGTTAAATCAGTCCACAAGGTCCTTTAAAAACATCCTTTGAGACCAATAGCCTCGCAGAACAAGATGTCCAACCAATATACTTGAATTATATCGAAGTTATGTTACCAATTAAATAGTGATTTACCATGTTTGCATTCTCTTCAGGGAATGAAATGGATCCAATAATTGCATGAAATAAACATCATGCTTGCATTAACTTCAGGGAATGCCTCATCATTGATAATAGCATGGAATAAACATTGTTCTTGCATTCACTTCAAGGAATGCCTCCCACAAAATTCTTGTCAAGATGAATTTTTGTAATATGACATTGGGAGAAGTCTACAGTTGAGCTTTTCGATGTAGAATAAATATTACTTTCGAGCAAAATCACCATGATTTATCACACTTTAAAATAATAATATAAAGAATAAAAATAAAATCAAAATTTATTGATATTGATTTTCCTCTCGAGGACAATGGAGATATAAATAACCAAGACAACTCTTAATAACCTCTTTATGTCATATCTCTTTCCAAGCCTTTTAAAGACATGTAAAACTTAAAACACGGTTAAAATATCAATTCTCAATGATAAAATAATATATATAAAAAATAGGATCCATAATTGCAACTCATATGATTAGATTTCTAATTAGCAAAATCATGTTAATAGACTGCATGTTATTTCCCACCTGAGATGATCCGTAAATCGAAGAATCATACCTGAATGTCGTCACTATTAACTTCAATAAAAAAATGGTAAAACCCTTAATCAAAATTATTAAAACAAGACAATAACCAAATAATAGATCAAGATATACTGACCTTAATTTAAGAACGATTAAAAAAATATATCAAAATTTCCAAGATAGTTTGAATATATAGTGGATATATTCTTCAATATCATATTGAAATCTTTTTCGAGAATCACCAACAAAAACCACGATAATTGAGCGAGATCATGTTTTGAGTTAAAACATGCTTCAACGCCATTCAAAAATTGTAAGAAATCACAAACTCATCTCTGCTCAATTGTTAAAATTCAAATACAATCAAATATCCTTCCATGTCTTTCAAAAATTAAAAATCAAGTTAAAATATAAACATACAGATAATCAGTAACTAAAAAAATAAGGGGAAAAAAGAAACTTATCTTTGGTTCATTCTATACTCAAATTCTTTCCAGTAATTTCTTTTGAATTCGAATGATGAAGACCTCAGTTGATTAGAGCCTCGTACTGATAACGTGTTGCGAATAAAATAAAGAATAACAATAATAAGAACGAAGAACAAGAAGAACAGAGAGATGAGAGAAAGAGGGAGATTCGATTTATTCTCAAGGGTAAACTATATGTTTGACCACCAAACTATTGTGAAAGTTTTAAAATGACCACCATAGAAAAAAACGCGTCATTTCAGTACCCAAACTATTAAAATGGGATCATTTTGGCCACCTGCCGTTAATGGGCTAACGGAAGGTGACGTGGCAGTTAAAAAATTAAAGGTATAATCACACATTTGGTCCTTATTATTTACATATTCTTTCAATTTAGTCCCTCTGAAGAAAAATCACCCAAATCCTACATAAAAAGACTCTCACATTCATCTTCTTCCCCACAACACCCAAAGCTTCATTTCTTTCCCGCCCGGCTCCCCACAACACCCAAATCCTACAATTTTCTTCTCCATTGGCTACGCTCTTCCTATTTCAAACACCTCCACCTGGCTTGATCTGTATACCAAATCAACCCAATTTACAATTGGATTGGATTATTCACTACTCACACCAGCTAATTCAATACTAGTTTGAAATTTTGAAAGCAAAATTGAAGCATTACCAATCCAAACATACAGGCTTACTAAAAACACCAGTCTAAACCAGAGCTAAAGCTTAAGCTTACATTATGATTATATGTCGGCAAATTCAAGACCCAGCAGCCCCTTGCACTGATTTCTTCTCATTGTTTCCTCTATCCATTTTCGATTGATTTCTTCTTATTGGTTCCTCCTCTCTCTCCGATTTTGGTTTGCTACTCCCGTTTCTTTCAAATTCTCTACATTTCCAACTCATATCTCCATACTTTCCCAAGGAGATTTCATGCCTGAGCTCCTCCACGGCTCTCTTCAATGACCCATTCGCAGACTGTAAAGCTTCCAACTCTCGCTTGAACGCATCATCCGCATCAAAATTAGGGCCAACCTCTGGATCCGATTTGCTGCCGGTGGATATAGCCTGCTTGGAATTGGTGCGATCCGGCACCACATGTTCGATCCCGATCTTATCCATCACCAAGAATGGAATCTTGGCCATCGAAATCCTAGTCTTTGGATTAGCGATTCCGCCTACACCACTCTTCATCTCTGATGGAATCCTCATTCCCCAACGGAATTTTACCAACGCCTTTCCCTTAACTGGCACCGCAGTCCTCGCTGCTACCTCCATTCCAGAGAGTATCCCCGCCGACAGTTTTCTTTTATCAGCGAAGAACCCGATTGAATCGTCTTTAACAGCAGGAAAATCCAACACTTCAATCGAGGAATCGTCCTCCGAAACGGCGTCATTGCGGGGCTTCAGGATTTATCGGAAACAGAAGAGTGCGACTTCTTGATAGAGAAATCCCCAAAATGGGGTTTGAAGTGAAGCATAAAGCTAGGGTTTCCATGGCGAAGGAGGTTAAACTCGGCACACATGAGCAGAGGGCTGGAGATGGGGGAACCGAAGGGTCCGGTTCCAGTCTTGACGACAAGAGAGAAAGGGTTACAGGTGTCATTAGGGCGGTAGGATACCTTGACGGAGGGTCCAGAACCGAAGAAGGTGGAGAGATTTAAAGCGAGCTCCTTGGATTCACCGGCGACGATCCCTCTGAAGAAATTGTAGGATTTGGGTGTTGTGGGGAGCCGGGCGGGAAAGAAATGAAGCTTTGGGTGTTGTGGGGAAGAAGATGAATGGGAGAGTCTTTTTATGTAGGATTTGGGTGATTTTTCTTCAGAGGGACTAAATTGAAAGAATGTGTAAATAATAAGGACCAAATGTGTGATTATACCTTTAATTTTTTAACTGCCACGTCACCTTCCGTTAGCCCATTAACGGCAGGTGGCCAAAATGATCCCATTTTAATAGTTTGGGTACTGAAATGGCGCGTTTTTTTCTATGGTGGTCATTTTAAAACTTTCACAATAGTTTGGTGGTCAAACAGATAGTTTACCCTATTCTCAAATATTGACTTGTGTACAATGCCTTCAATAAATCACCTATTTATAGGTATAAGAAGTATATAATACGTTAAACTCTAATTAATGCAGATAATATTTCTATTGATAAAGTAAGTTAAATTTCTTTAATAAAATTCTTATCATGATAGACATCCATATAGATAAATATTCATAACATTTAGCGTTTATTATACGTATGGATGTAATTTTTTTCAATTTGGAAAAATATGCGCACAAAGAGCTGAAAGTAATCGAGAAATGACAGATGGATTTTATTACTATGCAATTCATATAGATCCACTCTCTTTTGGGCTTGGCCGTAGTTATTGGTTTTGGTTTCCAACGTAGCTTGATTATTTAAATTTATCTTTTTATTATAATTACTGGAATCTAATATATTAATTTTTTATTCTTTTCGACACTTCATTTGCTACTTTATTTACAACCTTGTTAAATTTTGATGATATAGTATTTTAACAATTAATGAGGATATCACACAGTCTACATTACATGCCATTAAGTAAATGTGTCTTATTTTATGAGCACACAATTTTTTTAAAACAAAAATATGTATAAATAAATTATTAATTTATCTAACAGTATGAAACATTAGATTTTTTTAAATAATATTTAGTGTTTGAATTCTCAGTGAATGAAGTAAGTTGAGTTGGAGGGTCATTTTTATAATGAGTCTCTACAATATTCAATATGAATTAGTCGGCTAATGAATTGGATACCGATGGTTATACAAAATATAAAAATAATAATTATTTAGATTTTAAAAAATATATAAATTTCAAAAATATATAATTTGAACAAAAATATAAATAAATTAAATTTCATAAATTTTAAAAAATAAAGGGTAAACTACACAAATACCACTTAACTTTAATGTGTGAATTGAACATACCACTGAACTAAAAATTGATACTATTATACCACTAAATTTAACTTTTGGCTTCAATGTAAGCGCTCCATTGTTACTCCCGTCACAAAGCGCTGGCATGGGGTACTAATCCCATTACATAGGTGATGTGGTGTAAAGTGTCCATAAGTTCAATATTTCATGCACATTTCATCTCATATTATTGCTGTTTTTGAGTACATTTTAGGCATAATTAGGATCATGCATTGCATTTTGCAGTATTCTTTACTTTGCCATGCGTTTTATTGATTATCTTTTATTTGGTAAGGAAAAAGGTACTATTTTAGTTTAGTTGTAGTTTCAGATACTAGAGGTTGGTAGAAGGAGAGAGGAGTTGAGGACATGATGCTGGGAAAGCAGACCAAGGAGTTGTACTGATGCAGTTCCAGACAGAGACAGCCGTTGTCGAGTAGCTATCGTCGCCCTACCTGCCGCCCAAGACAGCAAGCTGAAGAATTGGAGAACTAGAGTGCGATCTGTAGATCAGAAAATCTAGAATCTAATGATGTTGTCCACTCAATTTTCTGATGACTGTAGCAGCAAGCAGAGCCCCTGAATGAGGAGTTTGAGATTACTTGCGGAGCAAGGCAACGTGATGAAGTCCACATTCAACTCAAAGAAATCAGAATTTAAGGTTGCAGTTAATGCAAAAGCTACTTTGAAGACTTCTACTTCAAGAAGGACTAGACCTAGCTAATGCCTATATATACCCATTGTGTTTTTACTTCAAAACAGTTTTAGTTTATCCCTTAGGCATAGTTTAGGTTTTCTTGCCGCCATTATGTTCTAAAATTCTCTTTGAGTTTGGGTTATGTTGTAATTAGTGTGAGAACGGTTGTTTAAGATTTTAAGTTTGTTTTTGCAATAAAGCTTCAAGGTTTGCTTATTCCATGTTCTCCATAGTTTCAATTAAGGCGAAAGATTAGTTGATTACTATCCATTTGTTCGGTATCGAGAGAGTCGAACTCACGAAAGGAGTAAGTACAATCTTCACCTTTAGCAAGTGTTGATCAATCCAGCCTAGACATAGGTTAGGGTTTAAGGCGGCTAAAAGAGGACGAACCAACCATTGTTGTCTTTGCACGATTCACGTCGCGACTGGTATTATCTGCAGTGGGCATCAACAGCATTCTGACTTAGACTTAAGCAGAATCACTTTTGAAGCGTTCTGTCGAGCCTTGAAGTTATGCCAAGTTTGCCGCCGAGACACAAGTCCATTCCCCTACTGAGGGAGCGAGAGTGTCTCAGCAGCCTAACTGTCATCCCCCGCCGAGGCAGCAGAGTCTGGCAGCACAAAGCAACTTGTCCTATTCAATGCAATTTCACACTAAACAGCAGCATAACCCGACCCATTCCATCAATCTGACCTCTTCCCTTTTATTTACTTGTGTTTTTATTTTATTTTCCTCTTAAGCAAATCAACTTATTTGTGCATTTACTTTTCTTGTGCAGGAATCAAGATTCGAGTCAAGTTGTCCAATTCCTGTGGGAGACGATATCTTTTATACTATTACTTGACATGAGTGTGCACTTGCGCTCATATTTAGAGAACACTAAAACGCTCTACACATGGATAATAAATAATTAAAGCTTTTCCACGTAATTAATTAATTATTTAAAGATTAATAAAAACTTAAGACTAAACCACGTCTTATTGGTAAAAGACTCTTCATATCCTAAAAATAAGTTAATGACATTCTGAAAATCTGAAATCACTCTGAAGTTAGATTAAAAATGGGTTTTCAGTGAGATTTTAATCGTGAGTGTGAGAGGATTTTTCTCGATTAAGAAAGAACATTTGAGTTATTAGGGTTTGTTGTGTAACCGATTATTCAAGTATATTGTGTTCGAAGTTGAAGAGTGATCGATTTTTAGAAAACAAATCAAAATGAAAAAGCGTGTGTTACGATCTGAAGAGAGCCCGACCATGAAATACGATATATATTCGAAATCTATAATCTCATATTTGTTTAATGTTGCTATGGGTTTTATTCAATATTTGGGTTGTTGTAGGTTTTGTTTTTATTCAAAATCTGTAATAAAAAAAACTATAATATATATTGGTTTTAGGTTTATATAATCAAAATTTAGGGGTTTTGTTTGTATTCAAAACTAACGATTTTTATTTAACAGTTGTAAATGTTATTTTACCCTATTCCAAATTATGTTTTTATTTAGTTAGGAACTTTTAGGGTTGTTGCAAATTAGATAGCTATGTGATTTGATTATATGCTTGTGCAATTTGTTATGTTATTATAAATGTGCATATTATTGTAATTTGAATGTCTGCTGTTGTGGTTTAAATTGGCCAGTGTCACTGTGTGGTTCACTTTATTAAATAATTATTGCTCCATAGGTAGGTGTTAGTGTTATATAGTCTCTATTTTGGAATCTTGCATTGGTTGTTGGGTCAATGTCTGTTTTTCACGTGGACCACTTGAGAAATATTGCATTGGGGGTCCACTTGGGTTGTGCATATTATGTGCTTTTTGACAGGTGCTTCATAAAAAAAATTTACACTTGTTGTGCATCATGATGGTTTCATGGTAAATTCTCCAAGTTTAAAGTACATTGGTAAGAAGATAAATTATTTTGATATGTGCCATGTGGATAGCATGTCTATGCTAGAATTGTACGATATTGCTGAAGAATTAGGGTATAATGGCATGTTTAATCTTTATTGGAAACAATCTGTTGCGAAACTAATTGTTAAACCATTAAGAATTGATTCTGATGTGATTAGCATGTTAGATACTATGCCTAGAGTGAAACAATTGCATGTGTGCTTAGAAGAAATAGTTACAGAAACTGTTGGAATTGATAGTACTCGTACTGTTAGAAATGAAAACTTAGAAATTGAAGAAGATGATGTTGTAGAAGAGGATGAAGAGGATGATGTAGAAGAGGATGAATATTATGTAGTAGATGAGGTTGAACAAACTGATAGTGATAGTGGATTTGAATATAGTGATAACTATATGAATGATGAAGTTTAGGTACAAGAGATGGATTATGAAACATTAATGGAGGAATTGAAGTTTGGAATGGGAAGAAATGATAATGAGTCACATTTGAATGAATAAGACAATGATGTATTAGATTCATTGCATAGTCTTAGTGAAAAAGACTCTGATAAAGATGATCGAAAGAAACTTCTCAAATGTCTTGAATTAACACTAAGGTGGATATGGCAAACCCACAGTTTAAGAAGAAGATGGAATTTAGTGGTAAATTTTTTTAAAAGAAGCTATAAGGGAGTAAGGTATTAAGAGCAGGCATGATGTCAGATTCAAAAAAGGTTGACAAGGGTAGGATATATATAATATGCAAGGCAAGTTGTCTATGGTATATTTGGGCATCAAGGGTTGATCCCAAAGATCCTATGAACAACACATGACAAATTAAGTCTTATGTCGAGGAGCATAACTATGTCATGGATTTTAAAAATAGAAATGTCACTTACAAGTGGTTGGCTAAAAAAATATTTTGACCAAAGGAAGGCAGACCCTACTTTTTCAATTAGATCCCTACATGTAATTTTAACAACTTGCAAATAAATTAATTTGATTTTAAGTAATCTTTTTTTTATCTAACCTATTATTTTCATTTCATTTATTAGTTTAGAAGGCCAACCCAAACTAGGCCTTCAACCTAAACCAACCAACCAACAAGCAATCAAAGCAGTCAATTTGTTTTTATTCCTACTTCGGGCCTTCAATTTGAAAATTTGAGGCAGCAAACAAGTCCCGTGACAATTAGATGGATGCCTTCTGGTAGCCAAAGTTTCAGCCAGTCAAGCACTTTAACTTAGTCTGGAACACAAAAATCTGCCACTCAAAACTGACAGAGGTTGTAGGTTGGAAGCTGAAGCTGATATGTTGATCACTTTTTGTTGGCAATTTAATATGCTTTTTCCATCAGGTTTCGAGGTTGAACAAACTGAAAGTTGTTTTGGTCACTTTAAGTGAAAGTTGTGTTAGGTTAATATTTTGGTCACTTTTTAAAGGCTGTGTTAGGTTGATGATTCAGTCACTTTAAGTGAAAATTTGTAGCTGCACGTTTATTGTTACTTGGTAGAAGGTACTATACCATTTTGTAATAGATACAAATATTGTATGAAAATCTATTTTGTGAAAATGTTTATGCTTCAATTTCCTTTTATTTTGTTTATCTTTGATCATATGCATTTCAATCAGCATAACATAACCAAATAATGATTTTTACATATTTAATCAACATAACTTAACTTAAATATTGGATATACATCGGTGTAAAACTATGTATATTAAATATTAGATATACACCAGTGTAAAACTGTGTATATTCAATCAACATAACTTAACTGTTGTAAAACTGTTGATATACACCGGTGTAAAATTGTGTATATTCAATCAACATAACTTAACTGTGTAAAACTGAAGATATACACCAGTGTAAAACTGTGCAAATTAAATATTGGATATACACCAGTGTAAAACTGTGTATATTCAACTAACATAACTTAACTTTGTAAAAATTTCTTATTCTCAGTCTATAAAGATTTCTTTTATCACCGTTTTTCAGTTGCTATATTAAACATTACATGTAATGAAGATACTAACTTAAACATAACAACTCTTAACATATTCATTCCATTCATTCTTTTCAACAAAACATAACCAGCAAACATCCCTTTAATGCATTAAGTACCAGAGTGCTACAACACAAAACATAACTAGAAAAAATCCTAAATCTACCCTTGACCATTTCATTCCCTTCATTCTTTCAACAAAACATAACCCGTAAACATTCCTATTCTCCTTAATGCATTAAGTACCACAGTAGTGCAACATAAATAACCAAAGCAAAACAACCAAATCTCTCATTCCTTCTTTGGATGTTATTTGCCTTGATTTTATTCAGCAGTCCCACGATAACAATTATTGCATGTGGGCTCATTGGAGGATCATACCAACAGAAAAATAGATAATGTTTGTAAGAGAAACTCCCGTAATTTTTGCAGCAAAAAAATATCATTCCAAGGTTGCCATTGAACCACGATGTAGTTAGCTTCGCTTGATATCCACATCTAAACGCCGAAAATGAAATGGCTACTTTCGTTCTAACGCTCCGTTCACTTGATCCTTGCTATTTTCCCTCTATGATTTTCATCTTCTTCAAACTCTATCTAGCAGTGGGAAGGAAAACTAATTAGGGATTTCGTTTTAATCCAAAAGGGGTTTTTATAGTACATTTAAAACATAAAATATATATGAGGTGGAACATATGTGTCAAAAAATGATTTATTTATTATCCACGTCACTTTTGTAACAGGATTAGTAGTCCATGTCAGCGCTTCGTGACGGGGGTAACAGTGGAGTGCTTACATTGAAGCCAAAAGTTAAGTTTAGTGGTATAATAGTATCAAATTTTAGTTTAGTGGTATGTTCGATTCACACATTAAAGTTAAGTGGTATTTCGTGTAGTTTAATCATTCAATTTTAAAATTTTCTAAAAGTATCCAAAAGTTATAAAAATTTTGAATAAAATCTTGACTTCAAAAAATTTGAATAAATACATATTACTTTAAAAATATGTATAAAATTCTGTAAATTATAAAAATTTGTTATATTTTATATAATTTTATAATTATGTATAAAATATGCATATATTCTTTAAATTCTATTTTTCTTCACCTAACAAAAATCTATAATATGGGTAGGCTTAAGAGAGTTTGAGTTAATTAGATATAAAAGCTACAAACTTTAATTTGAAATCATATTTCAAATTAAGCCAGATTTGAACAATTATGTAGGTAAAAGTGCCATAACAATCTATGTACTATATCTCATATTTTTATTTTCATCTTTGTACTAAAAATTGATTAATTGATTATTGTATATTTTAAAATTAGTGATAATAGAATTCATGGCGTCTCTAGAAAGCATGATCAAGCTCAAAGGAACTCTTCTTGTTGTTCTTGCTCCATCTCATACATGAGAGATGAATTTGCAGGAACAACCTTGTACCTTGTTGCTCTTCTTTTGGTTTTGGATCTAAAACCAGGACTCCAAGAATCTTCATTGGCTTTGCAGATTTTTTTCATTCAATAATGATAATATTGTTCATGTCTTCTTAGGTTTCTGTCTGAGAATACAACCGCTATTGATGTCGGGTTCAAGCTTTTTCTTATTGAACTTGAATTTCTCATCTGTTTCAGCTGAATTATTCATATGAGACCTCATATGACCACCAAGAGATCTGTCACAAGTGAAGCTTTTCGGACAAAACTTATAGACATGCTTGAATTCTTGCCCTTCTTCCATTGACAACAGAAAATTCAAGAACAAAAACTCATATCAGAAGAAAAAAGCAAAACAAAAAATTGAAACTTTACAAAATTTGGTCGAATCGAACAATTGTTAAACAATGCTTCAGTTCTCTCGATCTCATCGATAATTAAAGACAAAAAAGCACAGCAAAACCCCAGATCAAAACATGCTAAAAACAATGGATTTTGCTGAGAGTTCAATAGAAATATGGGGAAAAACAAGATTCGGTAAACTCTTGTCGCGACCGTTTTTTGTGACTTGTTTGTGGAAAAACAGTCTCACGATTAAGGTTTTGAAAACAGGGGTTTCTCATTTTAATTAGATCTTGAAATTAGTGAATTTTCCATTTTAATCAAACTTCCTTTATTTTCTTTAAAAAATCGTTTTGGAGTCGCCACCGGTCACTTTGGTAGACCAGACACCATAAAAAAGCGGACCAGAGAGACTTTTAATAAAATTCAGGTTCGGGAGTCGGTTACGTATAGGGAAGGGTTAGCACCACTACAAACGCCCGTTATTGGTACCTTATTAATTCCACGGGGCATTTTTGCATTTCGAACATTAATATGAATTAATTAAGTATTTTAATTGTAAACTGGATTTTGTTCCAAATGGGAATATCCTTTTGTAAGAAAATACATTTTGGACGAATATAATTATGAAACGTCCAGTTACATCAGGACACTTCAATTTATATTCAAAATGTATCTCAACACAAAAGTTTAATGCATGTCCAATTATTGTCTTGTTCATTTTATGTAAAACCTAATTAGGCTCCATTAATATAATTAATTAAGAATCTAATAATAATATTATTTCTTGACATAAATAGTAACATCCAAATAATATGGACACTACTTTTAATGAGTCTAAAAGTAATAATATTCCTAATTTTAAAGTGACACTAATTGTTTAACCTATTTTTTTATTTTATTTAAACTAATCAAATGAATACCATTTTCTAGGTTAAAATGAACTATTAAAATCTTAATTTGAATATCCATTGGTTAACATCACTCTTCAATGTGATACTAACCAACCTTAGACATTCACATTTGATTTTAATGTTCACTTATTTTCTACAATGTTCTTTTTACTATTTAATTATGTGATTAAGAGACTTAGGCTAAAGGCTCTGACTATTTTAACTATGTGATTAAAATTATCTAACAGACATCCTAATATGCACTATATTTAAAACATGCAAACATATAATTTAAACAATTAAATTAAATAATTAAGCAATTAAAAAATTAAATTAACATGAAAAAGTAACCCAAACCTGATTTTCTAAACATATTTGACCCAATTACACTACCCAAAAAAACCCCCGAAATATCATATTTAATTAATAACCCAATGGCCCATTTTGTTTCAACCCAAATCGCACAGACCAATCAGATTCGGCCCAGATTGCCTAAACCCATCTCGATCGGGTTACGAACCCGCATCCATGCCCGTGTAAAAATGAGCGGCTTTTTGATCCACTCCCAAAACGGCATCGTACCGAACTCAGTATAAAAAGGGGCATACCGAGCCAGCCCGACAATTTGCAACGCCTCCACTCTCTCTCTCTCTCTAAATCCTTTGAACCCAAATAGAAAAAACTCAAAATCCTTAGCCTATTCTCGATTAAAACCTCATTTCTCCCCTCTGTTCTTCTTTTGTTCATCTTTCTTTTTCTGTGTTGTATTTTAAAAACCCTAAAACCTTGTCTATCCCATGTTTCTGAAAACCAAAACACCCAAAACTCAAGAAAAGACTTTGAACACTCTTCAAAAATCCACTTTGATCCTCTTTCATCCAAAAAACACTCTTATTGATATGTTTTTCTTCACCGAAAGTGACTCCGTCCATCGGTTGTCACTTTCGGTCATCTTCTTCCTTCCTCCTATGACCGAAATCCTTCCAATCATCTTCTCTGGTCGTTTTCTGTAATTTTTGATCACCTTCCGGTCAAACTCCGACCTTCTCTAACCTTTTTTCGGTGACCGAAACTCCGCTGGTCATCTTCTCCGTCCAAACCATATTCTCCAGCCACCGTCTGTAATTTCCGGCCATCGTCTCCGTCATCGCCAGAATCCTAAATCTACCCGAAACATTCATTTTTTCGTCCTAAACCTAGATCTAAATCTAGTTACATCAGAAACGACCCCCTTCTCCAATTCCTAGGCTACCTACCCGAAACCAGTGGCTCTATTTCTATCATTTTCGACTTCGACAATTACTTAACCCATCCGGTCATGGCTCCAACAACACTCGCGGCGACGACAACGACAAGATAAGCTCTATGTCCGCTCAAATCTCTTTTTATTTATTTACTTTTTTATTTGCTTTTTCGAACCTAAGTCTTAAACTGTAAATTAGGTCTAGGTTTTAGATTTGAAATCGAACTCCAAATTCCTTATATCTAAGTTTTTCGACACTGAAACTTTGGATTTTAGACCTCTTAAACTCATTTTAGCGTTTTATTTGCAGGAAAAAGAAAGCTTAGAGTTGAATATATACCTCTGTAAGCGATTTTGCAACTCCGGTGAACTTTCGGCGCTCCTCTCCTGCTCTAATCTCCGTCCTCGAGCAACTTTCGACTTTCAGGTAACTCCTCCACTTCTGTCTTTTCGAATTCTTTTTTTCTCTCCTTTTGCAATTACTAGTGTAATAATTGCGTATTAATTGGTCTGTTTTTCTCTCTCTTTGTAGGTATTTATATCGGCCAGCTTTGGTGATATCACCGTCTTTGCCTAGCTCTAGTTGGGCAGTAATCCGCGTGAAAAGCTCTCCTCCAATGGTCGGCTGACACGTGGCATAATGGGCATGAAAAAGAAACACATTTGGGCTTTTGTGTTTGTATGGGTCTAATTTTAGGAAAATGTGTTTGCAATATATGGGCTCAGCTTATATTATAGGGTTTTAGGATTTTTGTAAAGGGGTTTTTTATATTATAAATGGACACTATATTATATATGGACTGATTTATTATTTTTTTTTGATATATATATATATATATAGTCGTACAAAAATCGGGTATCACAACTCTAACTCGATTCAAGTATGAAATATATAGCTTAAGTATGGTTTCATGTTCCCTGTTGGATTAGAGGCACATCGGCGATAATCTTGTCGACAGACGGTGGCTAACGGCGGCAGCGGCCAGAATGACAAAGAAAAAAGTTAGAGTTTTTTATTTTTTAAATTGACTAAAGTTGTATTTGATCCAATTATTTTAAAAAATAAAAATATTATATATATGGAAAATAATTTAATATCAATTTTATTTTAAATAATAAATTAATTGTATGTTGAGTCTTTGAGATTTTTAATTTTTATTAATCAATTTAATAGTGTTCAGCGGTGCTCAGCATTAGTGGTGTTGAACTGTGTTCGTCGCACGTGGTAGACTCATCCTACATTTTTATTGTTCACTATCATAATATATGATTATTTAGATAATTTGTAATTCCAAAGTAATGCATCAATCACTTTGCTAATAAATCTGAATATATTAGAAGTCAATTGAAGAGAAGATAAGAAAAAAATACTTATCATATTTTAAAAAAAAATTATATCCAATACACTGACGGTGGAAACCGAAAATTTCTACAAGCACCATAACAATCTATGTACTATTAATTTTTCATTTAAAAAAACAATCTATGTACTATATCTCATATTTGTATTTTCATCTTTGTTCTAAAAATGGATAAATTGATTATTGTACATTTTAAAATTATCAAAATAGACTACCTTTAAAAAAAACCCTTCTTTTTTTTTGTTAATAAAGTAAAATAACTTGTTTAGTCTATTGCGTTTATAAGGATACATTTTTATTATTTACTATCATAATATATAGTTATTTAGATAATTTGTTATTTCAAAGTAATGCATCAACCACTTTGCTAATAAATCTAAATATATTAGAAGTCAATTGGAGAGAAGATAAGAAAAAATACTTATCATATTTTTTAAAAGGTTTTATATCCAATACACTAGCGGTGGAAACTGAAAGTTTTCACAAACGCCTTAATTTTAGGGTTTATAGTATTAGTTTAGGGTTAATTGTTTAGAGGTTTAGGTGTATGGGTTTATAATTAGGGAGAGTGGTTAGAATTTAGGCTTTAGGGTTAGAATTTAGGTTTTAGAGGTTAGAGTTTAGTTTTTAGAGTAATATAGTTAGAATTTAAGTTTTAACTTATAAACCATGAATTTTAACCCTAAACCCTAAATTTTAACCACTATGCCTAAATTATAAACCCCTACACCTAAATCCCTAAACCCTAAAATTAAGGGGTTTGTGAAAACTTTCAGTTTCCACCGCCAGTTTATAGGATAATAATCCTTTTTAAAATACTTTTTTATGTTAATGTTGTATGATTACTCAAATCAGGATTTGAAATCTTTCTTTTTCTTAGAATATTTTATATTTATATATATTCTAAAGTTCTTTAGGATGTTATTTATCAACTATAAGTTTAAAAATAATAATGCTAAATTTTTTATAGAAATAAAATAAACATATATTTGGAATAAGTTTTATATGTATTGATAGATTATAATAATATATTACAATGGAATTCATGTCTTCATTATTACTTGGTGAACAAGTAACACTATCCTAATAGAGGGGGAATTAGGAAACCGACTTAACCCTAATCAATCTTCTTATATATATATATATACATACAAAGAGCTCTTAGTATCGTTACTTGTCAACAAAAAACCAAGCTGAAAGGATGGGTGTTAAAGTCGTAAAGATCAAGATTCTTGGAAAAGGCTGTCATGGCGTTGTGCATTTGGTGAAGACGATCGCTCCTGTTTATAACAAGGTTTATGCTTATTATGCCATTTCCTATTTTGATCTTGTGAGATATGATTGATTCGTATGTGTATACCTTGATATGTGTATGTGATGAATATGTGATATAATTGAAGGATGTGTGATGTGGCTTAAAGAAATTGGCACTAATTAACTTACCGGGTGTAAATGATCGATCATTAGGATTAGTGTACACACAATTGAGTCAAAATGTGCGTGGCCTTGATGGCGTTGAGTCATCAAGGAGGAGTACAATGATGTAATATTCCACCAGAAATTTATCTATATTATACGTGATGATGAGTGGAATCTCATCCGTAGGGCATGTGGTGATGAGTGGAATCCTACCCATGCGAGATCTGATGATGAGTATAATCCCACCGAGGTAATGTTGTTGTTGAGAGTAAATCCGCACATCCGAGTAAACTAATAGTGGCCAATGAAATTGTTCTTATGCTTATGATGTTGTGGCAATTGATTTATATTGTTGAGCTTAATATGATGTAAGATGCCATATTTATGACTCTTGAAAGACTAGCTAGGTTGCCTTGTCAATAACTATGTATGTTGTGTAAGATGTTAGGGATTTGCATGCTTGGACCCTGCGTTGTTGTTGTTTTTGATTTTAGAGCATCCTCACTAAGATTTTAGCTTACGCTCTCATTTTCAACAATGCAGATCATTAGTGTGGTGTTAGCAAGGAGCAAGGCGAAGAGGCGTTCCAAGTGTAGTCGCTCAAGTATGATTTAGTAATTAATGTGATAGTTTAGCAATGAGGCTATTATGTGTTCGTATGAGCATTGTTTGACTCACAAGTTTTGTTGGATGTTTATGTTTGGCTTGATTTTGTAAACCATGCTATGTCTTGATGAATGCTTGTGTTGATGAAGCCATGCTCGGATGTTTAGGTTGCTCTGGTTGTATATGCAAACCTCATATGTGATAACTTGTGCCTTATGGCTTTTTGAACTCTTTAGTATGCCCATATATGCAAAATCTATCTCTTGTGTGAATGCCATGATGTATATGTGTATTTGTTCATCATTGTTGCTTTACATGTTAACTCATGGTTGTTGTGTGTTGCATGGATGATTGTATGTGGCTAGGGAAGTCATAATATGCTTTTAGAGTTAGAGTCTTGTGAGTTTTTGCTGAAATTGGAGAATTGCATAGCAGGGCGTATCGATACGCCTGAGGGCCGTATCGATACGGTCTTGCCTGCAGGACTCAATTTTGGCTGGGCGTATCGATACGCGGGGGCGTATCGATACGGTTTTTGCTCACTGGAATTCAGAGAATTTGGGGAGTTTTTGGCGTATCGGTACGATGTTGGGGCGTATCGGTACGTGTTTATCTCGTTGACCACGAGATGTTGACCGAGAGGGGCATATCGATACGCTCAAGGGCTGTATCGATACGGCCTTCCCCCAGTTGACTAGTTGAGTTGACCTAGTCAAGGCGTACCGATACCCTTGATTGGTGTATCGATACGGCATGCCCTGAATGTGTAAAATGAGCAGTTTATTGTGTGGATTGTGGTCCGAATGTGTTTCTTTATTGATGTTTTCCGCTGACGTGATCACCTAGGATTTAATATGCCCTTAGACAAGATTAAAATGAAAGAAAATTTTTAGGGTTGCTAACCGAGGGGGGACCTTAACGGGTTTCGCTTCGGTTTTCCCCGTGTAGCCTACTCGGACCGGTCATCTGGCCAGACCGGGACGAGGGGGTTACAATAACAACCTTTAACATTTTCATTCCATTCATTATTTTCAACAAAACATAACCAGTAAACATCCCCTTAATGCATTAAGTACTAGAGTATTACAACACAAAACACAACTAGAAAAGACTCTAAATCTGAAAAACATAACCCGTAAACATCCCCATTCTCCTTAATACATTAAGTACCACAGTAGTGCAACACAGATAACTAAAGCAAAACAACCAAATCTCTCATTCTTTCTTTGGATGTCATTTGCCTTGATTTTATTCAGCAGTCCCACGAAAATAATTCTTGCATGTGGGCTCATTGGAGGATCATACCAACAGAAAAATCGACAATGTTTGTGAATGAAATTCCCATAATTTTTGCAGAAAAAAAATCTCATTCCAAGGTTACCATTGGACCACAATGTAGTTAGCTTCGCCTGATATCCACATCCACGCATCGAAATGAAATGGGTTCTTCGTTCACTTGATCTTTTCTATTCTGCCTCCATGATTTTCATCGGCTTCAAACTCTATCAAGCAGTGGGAAGGAAAAATAATTAGGGATTTCGTTTTAATCCAAAAGAGATTTTTATAGTACATTTAAAACATAATATATATGAGGTGGAAATACATGTCAAAAAATGATTTATTTATTATCCACGTCACTTTTGCAATTGGATTAGTAGTCCATGTCAGCACTCCGTGATGGGGTAACAGTGAAGTGCTTACATTGAAGTCAAAAGTTAAGTTTACTGGTATAATAGCATTAAATTTTAGTTCATTGGTATGTTCGATTCACACATTAAAGTTAAATGGTATTTCATGTAGTTTAATCATTCAATTTTAAAATTTTCTAAAAGTATCCAAAAGTTATAAAAATTTTGAATAAAATCTTGACTTCAAAAAAAATTCGAATAAATATATATAACTTTGAAAGTATTATTAAAATTCTGAAAATTATAAAAAAATTATAATAGTTTATATAATTTTATAATTATGTATAAAATATGCATATATTCTTTAAATTCTCATTTTTTTTCTTCACCTAACGAAAATCTATAATATGGGTAGGCTTAAAAGAGTTTGAGTTAATCAGCTATAAAAGCTACAAACTTTAATTTGAAATCATATATCAAAATCAGGCCAAATTTGAACAATTATGTAGGTAAAAGTGCCATAACAATCTATGTACTATTATAATTTTTTTGTTTTCAAAAAAAAAATCTATGTACTATATCTAATATATTTTTTTTTGCTCAATCGTATGATTTTATTAAGACTAAATCATACAAAAAATCCAGACTCGGGCCTCATTAAAAACCTCCCTAAACCTAAATGGAGGAAAAGAGTACCCGAGGTGGACCCGGAATTACACACGAAAGCAATGAACAAACCCCTCCCTCGGACCAAAATACCATACAAAAGCACCCCACCCTAGCAGCCCCATTGTAGCGTATCCGGCAGCCCCTGCTGCTAACAGAAAACGCACCCCTTGCTACACCACGCACCCAGCTCCCATTCCCGTATGGCACCCACAATCACCATAACCCCTTGCCAAATGCCCGACATGTCCCTCAGCCGATCAATCAAACCCCACACGCAGCCAATCCCTCCGATCCACACCCCCCTTTGCAAGCATATCCGCAACACCATTCGCTTCACGCTTAGCATGTTGAAAAGTACAATTCACACTACGACATGCGCTATCAATCCTCCGAAATAACCAATAGTGCTTCCAAGGTCTACTCTCCCTATTTAACACCCAAGAGAGGGCCACTAGCGAATCCGACTCGAACACACAAGGCCTTCCCCTCCAATGCGAGTCGCTAAATGCCTCTATAGCATAACAAAGCGCATGAATTTCAGCTTCATTTGAATCGAGTATCCCCAAAGGGCCAGCAAACATTGCCAAAAGCTTACCCCCATCATCACGCAACACCCCACCACACCCCGCGAGTCCCGGCTTTCCTCTAGCTAAGCCATCAACATTAAATTTAACCATACTTACCGGTGGCGGTACCCAACTCACCCCTATCCGAGGTCCAAAAGTCCGTCCCCTATGCTCACACCACCATGGGCAATCCCACCACACCGATTCCACGAGCATGGCATTGTTATCCAACACATTCACCCAAGAAAAAGCACGCAGCTTAATGGTAAAAAACAAATCCACCGGTGATAGCCGCTTCCCATTAAACAAGAGGTCGTTGCGAGCTAGCCATAGCGACCACAAAGTCGCTGCACAGCTCGCCATCCACCATTGTTTAATCACTCCTCGAAACTGCCCCTCAAGGAATATATGTACAAAAGACACTATCGACGCCGGCCGAACCAACTCCACCTTCCACCACGCCAAGAACAACGACCACACTTGCCACACCCACCGACAATGAAGCAAAATATGGCCCGCTTCATCCTCCCCCTCCCCACACCAACGACAAGACGTATCCTGTGTCTCAACATGCACCCCACGGTCACGTAACATACATAGCGTCGGTAGACGCTCAAGGAGTACAAACCAGACGAAGCATTGTACTTTCGGATGTGTTAGCAACGACCAAACACCCACATGACTCCATTCAGTTTCCCCTTCCAATCCGAAAGTCGCCATTAATTGCGATAGTCTCGACACCGAGAAAGTGCCCGTCGGGGTATGTTTCCAAACCCACGTGTCCAACACCTCGTCCATAAGCTGCAATGCACCCACCACACCTCTCAATTCACACAAATGTTCCTCCTCAAACACACGCAATTGTCGTGAGAAGAAACCCTCCCATCTCGCATGTCCCAAAGAAAAGCCAATGGCATAATCGAATACCAATGCCCACTTGTTCACCGCAAGTCGATACAACCGCGGAAAAGCCTCGCATAACGGCACCTCCAAACACCATCTATCCCTCCAAAAAAGAACCTTATTCCCGTTACCAATCAGCCAAAAGAAATTAGGCAGCCCCATAAAATGTTGTACACTCACCTCATGTTGAATCGCCATAATCTGTCGCCATACAGTCGACATCGTACGCTTCTGAGCTAATGTCATCCGTCGTTGTAACAAATCAGCCCCATATTTCGCAGCTATGATATCTCTCCATAACGAGCCCTCATCCACCTGAAATCGCCACATCCATTTTGCCAAGAGTGCCAAATTCTTCTTATTCAAATCGACCACTCCCAACCCGCCAAATTTACGCGGTCGACAAACCACCTTCCAGCTCACCCTACTCATCTTGCGCTTCTCCTCCGTGCCCCCCCATAGAAAGCTTCGACGGATGCGATCCAATCTTTTAATTACACCTTTCGGTACAACAAAAACACCCATGTAATATATAGGGAGTGCCGATAACACTGAATTTAATAAAGTCAAACGTGCAACAAAAGATAACGAATCCCTCTTCCACCCCGCTAAGCTTTTCCGAAATCTCTGAATCAAGGGATCCCACATTTTAATACTGCGTGGACTTACCCCCAACGGCAAACCCAGATACATCATCGGTAATTTTCCAACACCACATCCCAAGATACCCGCCATTGCATCTAACACGCTCCCCTCCACACCAACGCCATACAAACAAGATTTTGTGTAGTTAATCGTCAAACCAGACCCATACTCAAAGCATGTAAGAATCCTCTTCAGGTTTTGTGCCATCACCAAATCCCCCGGAAAAAATAAAACTGTGTCATCCGCAAATTGCAGATGCGACACGAAGCACTCCTCCACCACACGCACTCCCCTAAATAAACCCTTCACTTCCGCCTTAAGTAATAGGACATGCAGTAACTCCGCCACCATCACGAATAATAGAGGTGATAAAGGATCACCTTGACGCACTCCACGCTTCATCGGAAACTCCCTTGTCGGGCTGCCATTGAGTAAAATTGACAGTCGTGCTGTACTAAAACAAGTGCGCATCCACTGCATCCACTTACATCCAAATCCCATCCGCTGTTGAATACTCTCAAGACAATCCCATTTAACACAATCATAGGCCTTGGCGAAATCAAGTTTCAACAACACACCACCATCGCCTTCATCGTTTCGCTGCATCGAATGCAACACCTCATTTGCCAGCATAATCCCATCGACAATTTGTCGTCCTCGAACAAAAGCGGACTGTACATCGCTTATAATTAACGACAACACTCTTTGTAAACGCTTAGCTAGGCATTTCGCTACAATTTTATACATGGAGTTCAAAAGACAAATTGGCCGAAAATCTCCAATTTCCTTCGGATTATCTTTCTTTGGAATTAGAGTAACAAATGTGGAATTCACTCCCTTCGGTAATACCCCCGATCCATGAAAATCATGTACCACCCGCATCACATCCTCCCTCAAAAAATGCCACCCTTTTTTGAAGAAATCAAAAGTGAAACCATCGGGGCCAGGTGCCTTCGACCCGTCGCAGCTCCATACTACTGCTTTTACTTCCTCTTCGCTGAATTCCGCCTCTAAACTCACTGCCAGCTCCTCGGGAATCTGTTTAAAAACCACCGCCATGTCAACATCCCCCAAACTATACGGTGCAGTAAAATGCTTCTTAAACTCGTCATATAGCAGCTGTCGGAGGCAATCCGGTGTTGTCTCCCACACGCCATTAACCAACAATCCCGTAATGCCATTCTTTAATGCTCTAATTTTTGCCGTACGATGAAAAAATGCCGTGTTTCCATCCCCCTCCCTGAGCCATTTCACCCTTTCTTTTTGTCGCCAAATTGACTCTTTCATCCGTGTTAATGACCAAAGCTCCTGTTGGAATTTACGATGCTTCAGCATCTGTGATTCCGAAGCTGCCGATGTGCTTATCAAACCGTCAATTTCAGCAATTGCATTCGTCGCTGACTCAATACGATTGTCTAAATTCCCAAAAATTCTCTTGTTCCAGTCTCGTAAAAAAAATTTCATGCCACGCAATTTGGAAACCATACCCTCACCCTCTCGCCCGTGCGACAATCGTCCCCACTCCCCCTCCAAATCTTGTAAACAACCCCTTTCTTCCAACCAAGCATTAATAAATTTAAACGGTTTCGGTCCCCAATCCGCCATATCGCTGACAAGTAATATCGGTGTATGATCCGATAAACCCCTCGACAAAGTTGACAACCTCAAATTAAGGAATTTATCTATCCAATGCATTGACACCAAACATCTATCGATTCGGCTACATTTGCTATCCGGACCAAACCAAGTAAACGATAATCCATGCAAAGGCAAATCACAAAGACCATTTTGTTGAATAAAATTCCCTAACATATCCATACCTCTATCCGCCGATATGCAGCCATGTCGTTCCGTAACGCTCGTCACTGCATTAAAATCACCAATGAGACACCATGGGATGTCATTCGAAAGTATTTCCCTCTCAATTTCGGACCACAGCAGCCCCTGTTGAGTAATATCACATGGTGCGTAAACACCTACCAAACCGCAAATCCAATCTTCATTTGTCCAGCAACCTTCAATCGCCACGTACCGTTCTTTCACAATCTTCCTACTGACCTTGAATTTGGCCGTCTCCCAATATAACAAAATTCCCCCCGATCGACCTATTGATGGCGCGCAAACAAACTCAAAACTGTCCGAAACCCAAATACTCCTTACCAACGCCGTAGTGATATTTTCCAGCTTTGTCTCTACAATTACCACACATTCCCCCCGATGTTGCCGTACTAAATTCCGTACCCCTCTCCTCTTCGCCGCAGTACCCAACCCCCGCACATTCCACGACAACATCCGCATCGTTAGATTACAATTGAAATGGCTCTCTCGCCTCAATAAGGCGAGCAATATCTTTGATCACGTTCTCTTCGTTCCCAATTGTTTCAGCGCCCAAAAGTTTTCCCAATTCCCATGTCTCCTGCGCCTCCCTAAGAATGCTCTTTTTACGCTGTATAAAATCCGAATCCGATAGTGAACCGTTAGCCATTTCCGTCGACTGTGGTTTGGGATTCTTTCGTGGTCGTCCTCTTCCTCTCTTCTCCACTGCGTCACTCTTTATCCCCACGTTATCCTCCTTCCCTGTTGAATTTAGAATCTCCGAAATGTGTCTCACTCGCCGTTGTCTACCCTTATATTCTATTATTGCTGCAACTCCAGCCCTAGAGTTAGGCCCATTGTCCACTGTATGTTCGTGTTGCATTGTCGCCAATGCTATCGCTAAACCTCGACTACCACTGTCACCGGTGGCCTTGCCTTCACATTCCTCTCTATCCGAACTTTTAAACTCGCTGCCCTCACGTCTTTCACACTCACTAATATCCATACTACGGTGTTCGAATATTTCCCTTGCAACGATGCCCACTTCCTCATCCGCCATACCCGATTTTTCTTTTCCGGAATTAACTTCCTCGCTCGAATTTGGTTCAAGTACCCTATCATCTCTCCTTTGGTTGTCGTCCCACAGTCTATTGATCATCCAACTTTTCGGGGAAGGCATACTAACCGAATTTGGAACCACCGTCTCCTCCTCATCTTGGCAAACTGCCTCTGTGTTAGTTTGTACCCTCGTTGCATTAGTATCTTCCTTATCTACCGATCGCTCCCCCCCCCCTCCGATTCCTCTCTACTACTTTCTTCATCCCCATTTCTAGTCATCAAATTGTGGTCAGCTATCTCATGGACCCGTACTCTATATTGTATAGCATCAATCTCAACATCTATTGTCTCCTCTATTGGCAAAAACCAGTCCGTTTCGATAAGTAATTGAGCTTTCTCAAATGATGTTGGAGCTTCAGTCTTCTCGTCGACGCAAATCAATTCACCCCACAACGCTGCTATGTTTCGATAGGTGCCCTCGGACCAGGCATGAATTGGTAATCCGCATACCGACACCCAAACCCTTCGATTGGGAATCATACAATCAGGCGACCATTCGGATACATTTTCCAACCATGGCGTCAAGCATTTGGATTTTATGCATTCATCCCTTGTCTCTCGATTGGGGAACATTAACAGAACGAGCGATCCCGCAATTCTTATAACCGTGAAATCCCTTTTGATTGCTCGCAAGTCCGATGCCAAATCCAATATCGATCGCGGCTGCCGGCAGTATCCCACTGCACAGTTCTTGAGAATTGTCATTTTTTCCGCATCCATTACACCCTCGACCCTGCGATACTCCTTCAAACTCGGTGTCAAATCCTCCTTTGTGGTCTCATTAGGCAGTGTTTTGTTGTCCTTGGAAACCCTACTACTATCCGCTGCCTTGTCCTTGTTGGAAACCCTCACCGCACCCTCCCTATCGCCCTTTGAAAAACCTTGTTTTCGGCTCCAAAATGCATCTCGCGTATCTCTTTGCGCCAATTGGACTGTCAATTTTGAGCCATAAAGACGGAAACCATTGAACCTCTCGATCACCCGATCCGCATCATCCTTTGTTTTCATCCGAACAAAGCCAAACCTAGATCCATCTCTCGCCCTCTTCGTCGGCACAAACACGTCCACCACAACCCCATGTCTATCGAAGACTTGCCAAACCCCTTTCCAATGTAGTTGTGCCGGTAGGTTTCCGATGAATAATGTCCAGCACCGTCGTGATGCTCTCCCGTCCAGTTCCCTCATATTTTCTGCCCTTCTTCGTATTAGATGATTTTTATCTAATATTTGTATTTTCATCTTTGTACTAAAAATGGATAAATTGATTATTGTACATTTTAAAATTAATAAAATAGACTATCTTTTAAAAAAACGATTCTATTTTTTGTTAATAAAGTAAAATAACTTGTTTAGTCTATTGCGTTTACAATGATACCTTTTTTTGAAAATTTTACAACGTGCGACGAACACCGCTGAACATCATTAATGTTGAACATTGCTGAACACCATTAAATTAATTAATAAAAAAATTTAAGGACTCGACGTATAATTGATTTATTATTTAAAATAAAAATTTTATTGAATTATTTTCTATATATATATAATATTTTTTAAATAATTGGATCACAAAATTAAATGATAATAGAATTCATGGCGTCTCTAGAAAGCATGATCAAGCTCAAAGGAACTCTTCTTGTTGTTCTTGCTCCATCTTATACATGGGAGATGGATTTGCAAGAACAACCTTGTACCTTGTTCTTCTTCTTTTCGTTTTGAATTTAAAACCAGAACTCCAAGAATTCTCTTTGGCTTTTGCAAATTTTGTCATTAAATAATGATAATTTTGTCCATGTCCTCTTAAGTTTCTGTCTAAGAATACAATCGCCATTGATGTTGGGTTCAAGTTTTTTTTTTGTAGAACTTGAATTTCTCGTCTGTTTCACCTCAATTATTCATATGAGACCTCATATGACCACCAAGAGATCTGCCACAAGAGAAGCTTTTGGGACAAAACTTACGGACATGCTTGAATTCTTGCCCTTCTTCCATTGAAAAAAAGAAAATTCAAGAACAAAATTTAAGATCAGAAGAAAAAAACAAAACAAAAACTTTACAAAATTGGCAAAAGAAAATTCTTTCGGTAAACTCTAACTCGACTCAAGTATGAACTATATAGCTTAAGTATGATTTCATGTTTCCCGTTGGATTAGCTGTGCGAACAAGAGAACGGCGGTCACGCAGGGACGGAAGCGCGACGACGATAATCTTGTCGACAGACAGTGGCTAACAGCGGTGGCGGCCGGAATGACAAAGATAAAAGTTAGAGTTTTTTATTTTTTAAATCGACTAAAGTTGTATTTGATCCAATTATTTTAAAATATAAAAAATATTATATATATGGAAAATAATTTAATATCAATTTTATTTTAAAAAATAAATTAATTATATGTTGAGTTCTTGAAATTCTTAATTTTTATTAATCAATTTATTGGTGTTCAACGTTAGTGGTGTTCAACGGTGTTCGTCGCACATGGTAGACTCATACTACATTTATATTATTTACTATCATAATATATAATTATTTAGATAATTTTTAATTCGAAAGTAATGCATCAACCACTTTGCTAATAAATTTAAATATATTAGAAGTCAATTGAAGAGAAGAAAAGAAAAAAATACTTATTATATTTTTTAAAAAGATTTATATCTAATACATTGACGGTGGAAACTGAAAGTTTCTACCAGCTCTATAACAATCTATGTACTATTATAATTTTTTATTTAAAGAAAAACAATCTATGTGCTATATCTCATATTTGTATTTTCATCTTTGTACAAAAAATGGATAAATTGATTATTGTACATTTTAAAATTAGCAAAATAGACTATTCTTAAAAAAAACCCTTCTTTTTTTTGTTAATAAAGTAAAATAACTTGTTTAGTCTATTGCGTTTATAATGATACATTTTTTATTATTTACTATCATAATATATAACTATTTAGATAATTTGTTATTCCAAAGTAATGCATCAACCAATTTGCTAATAAATCTGAATATATTAGAAGTCAATTGAAGAGAAGATAAGAAAACATACGTATCATATTTTTTAAAAGGGTATATCTAATACACTGGCGGCGGAAACTGAAAGTTTTCATAACCGCCTTAGTTTTAGGGTTTATGGTAATAGTTTAGGGTTTATGATTAAGGGGTTTAGGTGTAAAAGATTATAATTTAGGGATAATGGTTAGAATTTAGGCTTTAGATGGTGGGGTTTAGTTTTTATAGTAATATGGTTAGGATTAAGTTTTAACTTATAAACGCTGAATTATAACCCTAAACCCTAAATTTTAACCACTATCCATAAATAATAAAGTCTTACACCTAAATTCTTAAACCCTAAACTAATACCCTAACCCCTAAAACTAAGGCGCTTGTGGAAACTTTCAGTTTTACCGTCAGTGTATAGGATAATAATCCTTTTTAAAATACATTTTTATGTTAATGTTGTATGATTACTCAAATTAGGATTTGAAATCTTTCTTATTCTTAGAATATTTTATATTTATATATATTTCGAAGTTTTTTATGATGTTATTTATCAATTATAAGTTTAGAAAGAAGAAGAAGAAGGAGGCATAAAATCAAAAATAGCCTCCAACGTTTGATCTTTTGGTCACTTTAGCCCCTATTCTTTTTTGGTGCAAACAAATCTTTAACGTCTAGTTTTCGTTTAAATTTTACCCTCGTTGGATGGAAATCGTTAGTCAACTAACGGTCAACGCCCTTCGATGACTGGCATGTCTGCATGGCAGGACTCGCTGATGTGGCGATGCCACATGTATTGAGATGCTGATGTGGCATCAATAATTTTTTACAAAAAATAATTATTTTTTATATTTATTTTATATTAATTTTGGCGATGGCTGAGGAGGATTGATGAGGCGTGTGCAACGTTGAGCGATGTTTGTTTTCATCATGTTTATCGGGAGGCGAATCAGCTTGCGGATGCACTCGCTAAGAGTGGTGTTGATCGCCCTAGTTGGTTTCAACGCTTTGGTTGAGTCTTAGTGGTGTGGATCCGTTTGGATCGGTTGTCTTGTTCTGTATTGATGTTTGATCGCTTTTACCCTACCACGAGTACTCTTTTCCTCTATAGGTTTAGAGAGGTTTTTAACGAAGCACATGGTAGTGATGGCTATGTATGGTATATTTTTTAATAAATCATACATGTTGCCGAGCAAAAAATATATGGTTAGGATTTAAGTTTTAACTTATAAACCATGAATTTTAACCCTAAACCCTAAATTTTAACCACTATGCCTAAATTATAAACCTCTACACCTAAATCCTTAAACCCAAAATTAAGGGATTTGTGAAAACTTTCAGTTTCCACCACCAATATATAGGATAATAATCCTTTTTAAAATACATTTTTATGTTAATCTTGTATGATTACTCAAATCAGGATTTGAAATCTTTCTTTTTCTTAGAATATTTTATATTTATATATATTCTAAAGTTCTTTAGGATGTTATTTATCAATTATAAGTTTAAAAATAATAATGATAAATTTTTTATAGAAATAAAATAAACATATATTTGGAATAAGTTTTATATGTATTGATAGATTATAATAATATATTACAACGGAATTCATGTCTTCATTATTATTTGGTGAGCAAGTAACACTATCCTAATAGAGGGGGAATTAGGAAACCGACTTAACCCTAATCAATCTTCTTATATAAATACATACAAAGAGCTCTTAATATTGTATCGTTACTTGTCAACAAAAAACCAAGCTGAAAGGATGGGTGTTAAAGTCGTAAAGATCAAGATTCTTGGAAAGGGCTGTCATGGCGTTGTGCATTTGGTGAAGACGATCGCTCCTGTTTATAACAAGGTTTATGCCATGAAGTCTGCTGATGAGGATCACTATTACTCTCTATTCAAGGAGGAAGAAATCCTTCAACACTTTGCCGATTCTCCGAATATTGTTCAGTGCCACGGTGGGTTCACAAGCATCGAGCAAGAACGAGGAGTGGTTTACAACATGTTTCTTGAGTATGCTTCGGGAGGTAGCCTGGTAAACTTGATGAAGAAGAATGGCGGCAAAGTACCGGAAAGAGATGTCAAGTGCTATACGCGGATGATACTCCAAGGGCTTTTGGACATTCACCGGAAAGGGTTCGTTCATTGTGATTTAAAACCAGGTAATATTCTGGTTTTCCCTGCTCGGGACGGTACCGGTGTAGCTAGCCTAAAGATTGCGGATTTTGGGCTAGCTAAACAAGTTGGGGTAAACAAAGTAAAGTATGGATTTCAAGGTTCATGGCCTTACATGTCTCCTGAATCACTTCTGGGTCACGTTACCGGTGCATTGGACGTATGGTCTCTGGGTTGTGTGGTGGTTGAAATGGTGACGGGCGGATTGCCATGGGACACTTGTGACGCACACGATCTAATGGTGAAGCTTTTCTTGGGAGAATCGCCAAACATCCCCGAGGACATGTCGATTTTAGGCAAGGATTTCTTGAAGAGGTGCTTTGTTATGGATCCAAACCAAAGGTGGAGTGCAAGTATGCTGCTAAGACACCCGTATCTTCGCCCAGAGCATGAGGTTCCAAGAGGTGTTCAACAATCTTGCAACTCATCTCGTTTTTCAACATATTTTCAAGAAGAAAAAGTATTCCAGCCTAGACTTGAGCATCTGCTGCAAAGGATTTCAGAGCCATAGCCACTAATGTTGGTTAATTATTTGTGTAGTATATGGAGAACCTTTTGTTTTTTTCTCACAACTTGGCAGTGAAAGCAGTTGTGAATCCTTCCCTTCACCTGTTTTTTTCTTTTTTCCATTATTCCATTATGTAATCAGTAATACTCCTACGTTAGAGCATATTTCCTTTTTGTTTGGAATGATTATATTGATGTACCGAATGAAAGAATTTTCTGAAGCAAACGTGTCAATGCTATGCAAGAATTTCTTTTCTTAAGCAAACGTTTCAATGCTATGCAAGAATTTCTTAATCTAATTGTGTTTTGTTTTTTTTATCTAACACATCCCATTCTTTTACATATTATCAAGACAAACAAGTAGTTGCGAACTTCCGCTGGGTTTCATAGCGTGCGAACTTCATAGAGAACTTGCTAGTTGAAGTAGTTGCACTCTTTAGTTTTGTTAGCTTGTTTTACTGGTCTTTATTGGATTTAAGGTTGTCTTAAACTTTAAAAAGTTTGTCTTAGTATCAGACTTTCTGCAGCATTCTTCTTATAATGAACCGTGAATTTTGTCGAAAAAATTTCCATGCTTTCAGTTAATTAGGAAATGAAATGGTGAGTAAAACATATTCATGCATGGCAGAGAACTCAACTGGTTAATTTAAAATCAGAGCGAGCTGAAGTTGTTCCGAGCTATTTATTCGTATGCTGACTTGTCCTGCACCTCTGTTATTCAAATTGGCCCGTGCTATTAAGTTCGTAGATCGTCCAACAGGAACCTGTGACTGTATATTGCATCCAATGGCAAGATCTCCATGACGGAAAGTCCAAGTGTAGACGAGGAGCGACCTAGAGGGTAATCTTTGTCCCTCAAAAGTGCACCCCCTGTCATGACAACCTGAAACCGCTTATTAGCAATCAATTTGTCTTCAACTTTAACTCCAGCTGATAATGTAACTTAGATACCAGCGTTTGCCTTGTTCTTCCTGAAATTACTAAACCTTGTCTCAGCGCTCAGAGTGTAGGCCAAGTCCTTTCCAACAGTCTACATATCTAAACCTACAGAAGTTGCTTTACCTTCCCCATGCTTCAAAGAACCGGCTAATTCATTTGGACATTGGCATCCTTTTTGTCCATTGTAATCTGGCTAGAAAATGAAATGGTAAATCTATCTGTCCACATTAACACCTTCATATCCATCATCATGATCCCAACCGTGAGTATCTAGAACAGGCCTCAAAAGCCACAGATTGGAGGAATCAAGGTAACGATACCGATGAGTAGGATTACCACAATCTAACTTCTCAAAGTATGCCTTCTTCTGAGCTTTTGTCAGCCGCTTGAAAGGTGGTAACTCATTATATTCTGACTGATTCATCCTCAGAGTCAGAGGACCAAATCATCGTATAAACCATCCTCATCAGTCATCACCATACGGGTCTAACCGTATCGATACCCCTGCTCTGCAACTCTTCATTTCACTACTTGGTAACATCATGTAAGGTTCTAGATGCATATTTGGACACTCATAAGCACACACAATAATACATACAACAAACCACAATCATGACTTGACATGAGGGGCGTTTAATCTAACGAAAACATACAAATCAAGGCTCCTTACAAGACCACAAGAAGCATACTTAGCAAGCATAAGACATCATTCACAATGTAGTCAACATAAGGTATGCCTAGGCCAACATCATACAAGTTTAGGCATATGCAAATAAACCACATAAGAGACATTAGTCATAATCCATGGAGCAAAAGCATAACACAACATGAGTTTAACAATTTCAAACATAACTTCCTAAGGAGTTTGACCCCCAACTCCTAACACTCTACACCCCATTGTCTAGGCATTATTACATAAGCAAACCATACTTAAACTTGCTTGAGAACTCCAAAAGCTCCTCCCTCGCCCTCTCGCCTCCCGAACTTTAACGATCTGCACGTTGGAAACAATAAAAGCATAAGCAATCTAGCTTAGTGAGAGAGGCTCTACAATTCACAACATGCAGTTTTCCAAAATACGATTTGTATGCAAGAAAACAATGGATGCACAAGGGTCTATCTCAACCAAAACATTTGGTTTGCACAAGCACAACCAACATACGCTTACGGTGGGACTACACATCACCGTTTCGACTAGTGGATTTCCAATGGGACTACACATCAAAGTACTACCCTACTAGTCACTATCGGTGGGACTACACATCACCGTAGTTTAGACCACCATCACGTGAGGCACGAACTCAACACGACTACAACCTTAACAACTTAAAATGCATTCAATGATCACAACGTATATACAATCAACATGTCACAACAACGTAAGAGTAGAGAGGCTTACACACGGGTTTAGGTGACCTCTTAAGGTTCCACCCAACCCCAAATGAGTCCATATCGAGCACAAAGTAAGAACCAATAATTCTACTCACCGATGCTACCCAAGAGAAGATCGAAGACCGAGCTCAAGACTCCGAAATCCCCGGATTTGTCCCCGAAGCTTCACCAACCAAATTTCTTGTTTCTAAGCATTCCAACACCAAGCAAATAAACCCAAATCAGTCCATGTTCTAAAATAATCAACCCGGATTACATACCAAGTACAAGACTTCAATTTTCACATTGAAAACAAGCCCAAAATTCCAAAATCCGAGCAGCCCTCAAGTACCCCTTAAAGCCATTGATTTCAACCTTCAAACTACTCCCTAAAGCTTTCAAAACAATGCTTACTTATACCCTAACCATTGGCCCTCTCATTTCTACATAGAACACCCCCATATTTCAATCCAAAACCTCCCAAAAACCTCCCCAAAACCCCATTTCGGGAAATCACCCAAAACCTTGTAAAAATCAGTTTGGTTGGTCCCTTTTAGGTTGTAGATTACTCATAGAACTTCAACAAATCAAAACTAGAATCAAAGACCTCAAAGACAACATTTTTAATTCAAAACCCTCCAAACTCCAAATTTCAAAACATGTGTAGAAATGAAAATAAAAGGCATCAACTTGTAGAGGATAATGAGGGTAAGTCAAAAACGAAATTACCTTTGCAAAACCTTCAAAAATGAGCAAGCTATTGAATGGAATAGTAACAAGGAGGGGTGAGGAGCTATTTGTCGTCAAATGGGGATGGTGAGATGAAGAAGATGAGCCAAAAGGGGTTTATTTTATGTTTGTTTAAAATGAGGAAGTCAAAAGACCAAAACGCCCTTAATGGAAAGAGATAACTACAATGGATGACACCCATGGCTATTTGGGTTTGTTTAGAAAATGGCCCAATTAAATTTTGCATGTCTTAAAACCCGGGGCCCAAACCATTATTTTATTATTTAAAATTTGGAACCGAAACCCGAACTATTTTTAAATTATTATTTTCACCCGACCCCCGAACCCGGGTGTTACAACTCTCCCCTACTTAAGGAATTTCGTCCTCGAAATTACCTGACGGAAACAAATACGGAAACTGCTCAAGCATGTCAGCTTTCCTCTCCCACGTGGCTTCCTCCACACCTCTATGTCTCCATAAGACTTTGACTAACTCTATAGTCTTGCCACGCAACACCTTGCTATCAGAAGCAAGTATCTCAAATGGTTCCTCATTGTAAGACAAGTCCGAACTTAACTCTATTTCTTCCACTGGCATAACATGGGACGGATCCGATCTATACCTCCTAAGCATCGACACATGAAATACATCATGAATCTTCTCTAGCTCAACTGGGAGTCTCAATCTATAGGCAACCAGACGAATTCTCTCAACTATATCATAAGGCCCTATGTACCTTGGGCTCAACTTGCCCTTCCTTCCAAACCTCATCACCTTCTTCCAAGGTGAGACTTTCAAAAACACTCTATCCCCCATGGAGTATTCCACCTCCTTCCTTTTTAAATCGGCATAGGACTTTTGCCGATCTGAAGCCGCTTTCAAGCGATCACAAATCAATTTCACCTTCTCGGTGGTTCCCTTAAGCAAATCAGGCATCGGTACAAGTTTCTGTCCGGCCTCGGCCCAACAAATCGGGGTCCTACACTTCCTACCATACAAGGCCTCATAGGGAGCCATCTGGATGCTCGACTGGAAGCTGATGTTATACGCAAACTCCACTAATGGTAGGTGTTTCTCCCATGACCCCTGAAAGTCAATGATACAACACCTCAACATATCCTCCAATATCTGAATTACCCTCTCAGACTGCCCATCTGACTGCGGATGATACGAAGTGCTGAAGTTCAACCAAGTGCCTAAGGCTCGATGCAAACACTCCCAAAATCTAGAGGTAAATCTCGGATCTCGATCTGACACAATCGACTTCGGTACCCCATGTAGTCTCACAATCTCACGAATATACAATTCGGCCAACTTGTCCAATGTATAGGTGGTATGAACCGGTATGAAGTGTGCACACTTGGTGAATCTATCTACAATCACCCACACTGAATTTTTCTTCGAAGGAGTCAACGGAAGTCCTGACACAAAGTCCATAGTGATACGCTCCCACTTCCACTCTGGAATTTTCAACGGTTGCAACAACCCTGAGGGAAACTGATGCTCAGCCTTGACTCTCTAACAGACCATGCATTTACTTACGAACTCGGCTACATCCTTTTTCAAACCAACCCAATAATACTCTTCCTTTAATCCTCGATACATCTTCGTGCTACCCGGATGCATAGCAAAAGGACTATTGTGAGCCTCGCTCAAGATCGTACGCCTCAACTCGGCATCCTCCGGAACCACTATCCTATCCTTGAAACATAGGATCCCATCCTCTCCAAAGCAATACTCGGTAGGCCTATCTTCGGCTATGTCTTGCACGTGAGGTGCCAAGGACTCATCTCGCAACTGTTTCTCACGGATCAACTGAACCAATGATGACTTAACCTAGAGCTCGGCCACTAACCCACCATCCGTGGACACACTCAGCCTTGCAAACATTGCTCGCAACTCAACGGCCACCTTCCTACTCAAGGCATCGGCCACCACGTTTGCCTTGCCCGGATGATACTCTATGGTAAGGTCATAATCTTTAAGAAGCTCTAACCACCTTCGTTGCCTAAGATTCAAATCCCTTTGGGACATCAAATATTTCAAGCTCTTGTGGTCGGTGTACACAATGCACTTCTCACCATAAAGATGGTGTCTCCAAATTTTCAACGCGAACACCACTGCGGCCAACTCTATGTCATGTGTGGGGTAATTATTCTCATGAACCTTCAACTGTTGGGAAGCATATGCCACTACCTTACCTTCTTGCATAAGCACACAACCTAGCCCCACGTAAGATGCATCACTGAAAATACAAACTCTCTCCCCGGCTCGGGCTGAATCAAAATGGGAGCTTCGGTCAAAGCTTTCTTCAATTTCTCAAACGCTTCTTGTCTTGCATCTGACCATTCATACGGAACATTCTTCTGTAGCAACTTGGTCAAAGGAGCCGCTATCCTCGAGAACCCCTCAACAAACCTCCTATAGTACCCCGCCAAGCCTAGGAAACTGCGGATTTCTGTCACTGATTTCGGTTGCTTCCAATTCACAATGGCTTCAATCTTCTTGGGATCTACACTAATCCCACTAGCTGAGATCATGTGGCCAAGGAAGACCACCTCTCTAATCCAAAACTCACACTTACTTAGCTTGGCATACAACTGATTCTCAACTAGGGTCTGAAGCACTAACCTTAAGTGTTCATCGTGCTCCTCTTCGATCCTAGAGTACACTAGGATGTCATCAATAAACACTACCACAAACCTGTCCAAGAACTTATGAAACACCCGGTTCATCATATCCATGAAGGCTGCTGGAGCATTGGTCAACCCAAAAGGCATCACCAAAAACTCATAATGCCTGTATCGTGTACGAAAAGCTGTCTTCGGTATGTCCACATCCTTTACCTTTAACTGGTAATACCCAGACCTCAAATCAATCTTTGAAAACACGGAAGCACCCCTCAACTGGTCTAGCAAGTCATCTATCCTTGGCAAGGGATATTTGTTTTTCACTGTCACCTTATTCAACTGTCTATAGTCTATGCACATCCTCATGCTACCATCCTTCTTTTTCACAAACAAAACCGGAGCACCCCACGGGGAAACACTAGGCCCAATGAAGCCTCTGTCAGTCAACTCCTGAAGCTGCGTCTTCAACTCTTTCAACTCTTTCGGTGCCATTCTATACGGAGCAATCGATACCGGTGCGGAATCAAAATATGTCTCAATAGCAAACTCAACTGCTCTGTCTGGTGGCAAGCCTGGTAGTTCTTCCGGAAAAACACTCGGAAAGTCACACACAGTCCTGATGTCCTGAGGTCTCACCTCACTCATATCCGGGTTCATTACGTAAGCCAAGTAAGCCTGACACCCTGAACTCAACAACCTCTGAGCTTCCAAAGCCAAAACCACGTTGGACAAAAACTTAACATTCTCCCCAACTACCACAACCTCAAAGTCATCGGTAAGCCTCAAAGAGACTCTCTTAGTCTCAAAGTCAACCCTAGCTCTATGCTCTACAAGCCAATCCATGCCCAAAATCACATCAAAGCCATAAAAGGGTAGTTCCATCATGTCTACCGGAAATACTTGGCCCTGGATCATCAAGGGGCACCTCCTATACACTTTCCTAACTACCACAGTATCACCAAAAGAGCTAGTGACATTTACACCTACCTCTAGCCGATCACAAGGTAATCCTAATGACCTTGCATGCTCACCCAGAATATACGAATGTGTTGACCCCGAATCTATTAGAGAAAGCAAACTCAAAGACTGTAATGTGAAGTTACCTGCAATGACATCAGTGTCATTCCCAGCCTCTCGCTGAGCGTACACTCTAGCCGGTCCTCCTCCCTCGGGCTGGACTGCTACCACATGGGCCAAGTTCCTCTGACCCTCATTCCTTGGCTGGAAGTTCCCACGGCCGCGCCCACGACCTCTCTGATGCTCAAAACCCCTCGCTGGAGCCGGTCCTCCTCTAACTGGGTGTGGACAATCACGCCTCAAATGATCTCGGGAGCTACAGTTCCAACACGCCCCAAACATACCCATGCACTCACCTGGGTGGCGTCTCCCGCACCTAGTGCACTCCGGGATGTGTCCAACAGCCCCTTGGCCCTGACCATGGTTACCACCCCTAGGCCTCGTATCTGGCTGGTACCTCCTATCCCTATGCCTCTTGGCATGATCTCTATCCCAGTTCGCATGTCTCTTCCCGGAGTCAGACCCACCAGCACGTGCTCTAGAGCTTAGGTTTTGCTCTACATCCTTGGCCCTAGAAACCAAGACATCGAACTCAGTGTAGTCGGCGGCCAACATGTAGGTCTTCACATTAGTAGTCAACCCATATCTGAAACGCTCACATCGCTCCTTCTCATCCGGAATCAACTCTGGCGCGTACTGGCTCAACCTCACAAACTGGATCTCATACTCGGACACGGTCCTATTGCCTTGAACCAAAGACATGAACTCCCTTTTCTTTTCATCCAAGTACCGAACTCCGAGGTACTTCCTCTTGAAAGCATTCCTGAAAAACTCCCATGTGACATCCACCTCGGCCATACCAGAAATAGCAGTGGTCCACCAAATGTAAGCGTCTCCCTGAAGCAATGAGACAATGCATCCCAACTTACGGGCATCCGAACACTCCATCTGACCCAAGATGCGAGTAGTGCTCTCAAGCCACCCTTCCGAACCTTCCGGAGACAACCCACGAAACTCAACTGCCCCCAAATTACGAAGCCTCTCTAGGGGTAATCCTGTCCCCGCACCCTGAGGTGGTGCTGCAGCTTGCATACCAGCCAAAGCTGTCTGAAAAGCTCCGGCTATAGTCTGGATCAAATGAGCCACATCTGGGCCTGCCTGACCTTGGCCCGCTTGAGCCCCATTACCTCCCACATTAGCCCCAGCCTGAGGCCCATTACCATCACCTCCGACGTTCCCTCCATTACCACTTGGAGCATTAAGAGCAGGAGGCGCGTTCTCGGGTGCCTGGTCACCCGCTCTAGGTTGTCCCCTCGGTCTCACCATAGCAATTAAAGTAATCTAAAACAACAAACACACAACAACAAAGGAACGTTAGGTTAGCAAGGGGTAAAGGACTCCGGTTCTCAAGCTCTTTAAACCAAAACAATTTTCCCTTTTTATTTTGACAACAATGCCTAACAATGGGGACTCAAACCAACTCTCAAACAACAGAAAAGTCACCATAGCATGCATACATACACCGTGCTAAAACAAAATTTAGACAGGCATGGCAAAACACTCATAATACCCTAACTTACCTCAGTTACCTGCCGGAGGTCTCGGAAACCTCAGGCTCTGATACCAATAAATGTAACCCCCTCGTCCTGGTCTGGCCGGATGACCGGACCGAAAGGGGCTACACGGGGAAAACCGAAGTGAAACCCGTTAAGGCTCCCCTTCGGTTAGCAACCCTATATTTTTTTTAATCTTGCCTAGAAGAGTATTAAAGTCCTAAGTGATCAAACAGCGGAACACCATACACAAAACAATCGAACGAACCCAAAACACATCCAAAAGCCCAATTTTTAAGCTTATCTGCAGGAGGTATCGATACCCAGAAGGGGTGTATCGATACACCTTGACTAAGTCAAATGGTCATGGTCAACCCGTGGAGACCGTATTGATACACCCAAGGAGTGTATCGATACCCTCCTCAAAGGTTGACTTCTCACGGTCAACGCTAAGATGACCGTACCGATACGCTTGAGACCGGTATCGATACCAAGTTGGACAGTGGCTCCAGTGACCAAAATGGTATCGATACGCTTCCCCGCGTATCGAAACGAAAGGCCTAGGATAAGAAGGCCGTATCGATACGGGTCTAACCGTATCGATACCCCTGCTCTGCAACTCTTCATTTCGCTACTTGGTAACATCATGTAAGGTTCTAGATGCATATTTGGACACTCATAAGCACACACAATCATACATACAACAAACCACAATCAGGACTTGACATGAGGGGCGTTTAATCTAACGAAAACATACAAATCAAGGCTCCTTACAAGACCACAAGAAGCATACTTAGCAAGCATAAGACATCATTCACAATGTAGTCAACATAAGGCATGCCTAGGCCAACATCATACAAGTTTAGGCATATGCAAATAAACCATATAAGAGACATTAGTCATAATCCATGGAGCAAAAGCATAACACAACATGAGTTTAACAATTTCAAACATAACTTCCTAAGGAGTTTGACCCCCAACTCCTAACACTCTACACCCCATTGTCTAGGCATTATTACATAAGCAAACCATACTTAAACTTGCTTGAGAACTCCAAAAGCTCCTCCCTCGCCCTCTCGCCTCCCGAACTTTAACGATCTGCACGTTGGAAACAATAAAAGCATAAGCAATCTAGCTTAGTGAGAGAGGCTCTACAATTCACAACATGCAGTTTTCCAAAATACGATTTGTATGCAAGAAAACAATGGATGCACAAGGGTCTATCTCAACCACAACATTTGGTTTGCACAAGCACAACCAACATACGCTTACGGTGGGACTACACATCACCGTTTCGACTAGTGGATTTCCAATGGGACTACACATCAAAGTACTACCCTACTAGTCACTATCGGTGGGACTACACATCACCGTAGTTTAGACCACCATCACGTGAGGCACGAACTCAACACGACTACAACCTTAACAACTTAAAATGCATTCAATGATCACAACGTATATACAATCAACATGTCACAACAACGTAAGAGTAGAGAGGCTTACACACGGGTTTAGGTGACCTCTTAAGGTTCCACCCAACCCCAAATGAGTCCATATCGAGCACAAAGTAAGAACCAATAATTCTACTCACCGATGCTACCCAAGAGAAGATCGAAGACCGAGCTCAAGACTCCGAAATCCCCGGATTTGTCCCCGAAGCTTCACCAACCAAATTTCTTGTTTCTAAGCATTCCAACACCAAGCAAATAAACCCAAATCAGTCCATGTTCTAAAATAATCAACCCGGATTACATACCAAGCACAAGACTTCAATTTTCACATTGAAAACAAGCCCAAAATTCCAAAATCCGAGCAGCCCTCAAGTACCCCTTAAAGCCATTGATTTCAACCTTCAAACTACTCCCTAAAGCTTTCAAAACAATGCTTACTTATACCCTAACCATTGGCCCTCTCATTTCTACATAGAACACCCCCATATTTCAATCCAAAACCTCCCAAAAACCACCCCAAAACCCCATTTCGGGAAAACACCCAAAACCTTGTAAAAATCAGTTTGGTTGGTCCCTTTTAGGTTGTAGATTACTCATAGAACTTCAACAAATCAAAACTAGAATCAAAGACCTCAAAGACAACATTTTTAATTCAAAACCCTCCAAACTCCAAATTTCAAAACATGTGTAGAAATGAAAATAAAAGGCATCAACTTGTAGAGGATAATGAGGGTAAGTCAAAAACGAAATTACCTTTGCAAAACCTTCAAAAATGAGCAAGCTATTGAATGGAATAGTAACAAGGAGGGGTGAGGAGCTATTTGTCGTCAAATGGGGATGGTGAGATGAAGAAGATGAGCCAAAAGGGGTTTATTTTATGTTTGTTTAAAATGAGGAAGTCAAAAGACCAAAACGCCCTTAATGGAAAGAGATAACTACAATGGATGACACCCATGGCTATTTGGGTTTGTTTAGAAAATGGCCCAATTAAATTTTGCATGTCTTAAAACCCGGGGCCCAAACCATTATTTTATTATTTAAAATTTGGAACCGAAACCCGAACTATTTTTAAATTATTATTTTCACCCGACCCCCGAACCCGGGTGTTACACACAAGGGTTTCTTCCGAAATTGCTGAATTTGTCCGATAATAGTAGTAGATCATTTGTCGAGATGGGAGTCTCAGTCCAAATAGCAATGCACCATAAGCTCAAACACAATATACACAAATCATAAAGATGTTCCATATTCAAAGTTTTTCCATGGAATATTATTTCATTTCTACCTAACCAAAATCACCACAATAAGCAGTAGAAGCTGAGTCGCCATACCTTTATATGGATATGATACGCTGAGTTGAGAACCAGGAGTACATAAGTGCTTTTAGATTGCCCAGAAAGACCATGTTGAGATTCCACATTTGGCATCATTTTTGCCGGATTGTCCATATCATTGTACAGTGACACAGAATATGATTAACTAATTCAGGGGTTTTGTTACAAAAAGGACACATACTTGAAATTTTTGAAAGGCATCCCCCTTTTTTGTAGTTCATCTTTAGTTGGTAGCCTTTCGAGGATTGCTTTCCAAGTGAAAGCTTCGACCTTTGGAGTAACAAGCCCCGACCATACAAGCTTCCAAATGTCTTTTTGTACTGTCGGTAGGGGATTTATTACTTCTAAGGCAGATTTTACCTTAAAACTTCCATTCGAATTGGCAAGCCATCTAATATTATCCTTCACATTTGGAATAGGCTTTACTGCCTCGAGAACTTGCTTGAAATTATTCCAAATATCTTTCTCTCAATCGAACAACGCTCTTCACAAAGTAATATTCCATTTCCATTCATTATCACTCCAGTCCCCAAATTCAGTAATTACACCATTTTTTACAACTGCAAGGGCAAAAATTCTAGGAAACGATGTAATACCCTCGATGTACCCTAGAAGAAAATAAATTAAGTCGATTTATTTAATTAAATTAATTGATCACAAATTAATTGTAATTAGACTAAGCCTACCCCTTGTAATTAGTTAACTCTAGAAGAGAGTTGAGGGGTAAAATTGAGACTTCCTCAGCCCCTAATTATCACATGGCCAACCACTTGAGTGTGAGAGAGAAGGGAGATTAGACTTTCCACTATCAAACAAAACTCACTTCTCCTTCTTTCTTTCTTCTTACCATGAGTTTAGAGTGAAATAGGAGAGGTTATGTTGCTGGTTTTGCTGGCCATGGAAGGGTGTTGAAGCTCAAATTAAAATTAGAATAAAGAGGAATTAGAAATTTGCATTGTAAGTAGCCTCATTGTCATCATTTTGTTAACCGATTGTGTAGTGCATTTGCATGAGTTTTATTTTGAATTCATGGATGAAAATATTAGTATCATACATGCATGTGTTGTCATGATCTTAGAATTGAAATTTGATGAAGGATAGTACTTGAAAACTGATTTTAGCTTGAATTAGAGAACCGATTAACCTAAGGATAGATTTAAAAATGGTGTTTAAGGCTTTGGACTAATCTAAAAAATTGAAAGTATTAGGGTTGAATTGGAAAAATTCTATTAGGAATGAATTGAAGACTAGGGTCTTAATTACAAGGTTTAGGCTTTGGATTGGCTAAAATGAGATTAAAATGAAGCTAGATTGAGGGAATTATCAAATTGGTTCAGTAAATTATGAAAACTGAAATTTGGGACTGTTTTGTAATAATTAGAAAATGTTAGGATTAAAAATTGATTAAATTATGATTCTAGAGATTTATTTAAAAATCAGGCGATTATGTTAGAAAAATTTTAGTAACTTGAAATTGAACTTAAAATGGCTCAAATTGATAATTTCAGCAAATTAGTGAAAGTCGTCCATAAACAGTCCTGTTCCGAAACATCAACTTTGAAAATTCATTATAAATCGTATATATAAAATTTGAAGCTTAAATTTTGATAGATTAAACTTTCATATGTCTATTTTAGTTGAGAGAAAATGGAATTCAATTTGAAGCTATGTGCTAAAATCTGGAAGTGGATTAAGTTAGGCACACCAAAACTGTTTAGAATCTGAAATACCTATAAAGAAGTAATAAACTGTATTAATCTAGAAATGATAAAAAAGTGAGAAAAATTTGGTTAAATAGGATATCGAATTAACTTTATAAGCATGTATGATAATTGATTTTTGGAATTGTATAGAGAAAGTTATGACCAATTTAGTGGTTGATGCTCAAGTCTGCCAGATTAGGACAACCTTGAGAAATTAAAATTTACATTTGCATATTGGTGGTCTAATGCATGATTTAGATACTAATATGTCTTTTATATGTATGTGTATGATCAACAAGACCAAGGGATTGACAACTTGGAGGAGGAATCCAAGATTGGATCATCGCAAAGAAGGAACAAAGGGATAACTATCAAGGAACAAGATTAGCTTGGAAGTTTGTGAGTGTAGTTACCTTAGGGTTGGGACTAGTGTCCTAACCACAATTTTTAATTTAATTTTACTTATGTTACATGTAACCCTCTCGTCCCGGTCCGGACGCTTGACCGATCTGAGTGGGCTGCACGGGGATAACCGAGGTAAAACCCGTTAAGGCTCCACTTCGGTTACCGACCCCAAAGAAAACTTTTCATTGTTGTTATCTTGTCTAGATAAAATATTAAATCCTATGTGAGGAAGGCAACAGCGGAAGAAAACAAGCGAGGCGAAACAACGAACACATAATTAAAATAGCCCATTTTAACTTTCATAGCAGGCCGTATCGATACACCAAGAGAGGGTATCGATACGCCTTGACTAGGTAAACAGCCCAAGGTCAAATCAGGGAGACCGTATCTGTACACATGTTGACCGTACCGATACGCCCTGACTGGTCAACTTCTCACGGTCAACGATACAAGACCGTACCGATACACCCTAGACCCGTACCGATACGCCAAAATCTCGTCAAAATCTCAGATTTCCAGGGAGGTTTAGGCGTATCGATACACCCCCGCGTATCGGTACGCTAGGCCAAACTTGAGTCCCAAAATGTAGGACCGTATCGATACGACCCTTGGGTGTATCGATACGCCCTGCACTACAACACTCAAATTTGCAGCCAAAGACTCCAAAACACAACTCTAGATGCGATTTAAGATTTCCCTAGCCACACCCAAACATACATGCAACACCCAACATCCATGGAACAACATACGAGACATTCAAACGAACAAGGAACATACATTCAAGGATTCAAACATTTACTCAAAGGAGACATACTTAGCATTTAAGGTTTCGTGCTTTAACAACCATACATAAGGCATTCATGGTAAGCAACTTAAACATGGTTTACAAACCAAACAAGGTATCAACAAGCCATAGCAGCATCAACAAGGAGTCTAACATGCTCCTAACACAAAATGGCCACATAAGTCCCCATTGTTTGACTATTACATTATTAATTTAAAATAGTTCATACTTGAGGATAGCAAAAGCTCAACTGGCACACTTGGAGGCCCTCCTCTTGCACTAGCAGGCTGAATAGCTGCTCAGGGCCCACACTCTTTAGGGGCCTCAAAAAATATGTTGCTTTCCTTTATTTTTTTGAACGAAAAAATATGGTTGTAGCTGACAATTACATTGACTGGAAATTTTAAACAATATTTTTATAATATAGGCCCTACAAATTTTGTTATAACAGGGGCCACAAATTTTATTAACTAATGCAAAATCAATGTTTTAATTGATTCCGCCGTTAGTAACCAATTGAAAAAAGAGAGTAAATGTTATTATATTGAAAATAGGGGAATCATTCAAATCGCATTAAATAACAAACAAACGGTAACAAATTTATTCTCATATTCAGGAAAAACTTAAGAGTAATTACCTTAATTCCTTAAAAATAATATATCCACGTTATAATTTTTAAGGAAAAAGGGGAAAAAGTTTTCTTCTCAAATTTGAGTTGTCGTTCCCTCTGATACATTCACGGTGAACCAGTTTTTAGAATATAGAAATTGATCCAGTTTTTCCTCAAAGGCGTCATATCAAAAGAAAAAGACAATTTGATGAAAATTTAGACGATGAGAGTTCACAATGTGCATATGAATCTTTTAGAATTAATTATTTTAATTGGATTATTGATCAAACAATTGTATCCCTTGATAGGAGGTTTGAACAATATGAAAATGTATTTGGTTTTTTATTTTGTTCTATAAATTGCATTCACTAGATGATTCAAGTTTAAGGTCTTGTTGTGGTCATTTGGAAGATGCACTTAAGAATGGTGATAAATGTGATATTTATGGTTATGGTTTATATGTCGAGTTGAAGTTACTTCAGAAATTTTTGCCTAAAGAAAAGTTGGGATCTCTTGATATTTTAAAGTTTTTGAAACGTGTTGATTTTTTCCCAATGCAATTATTGCATATAGGATATTGTTAACCATTCCCGTGATAGTTGCAACAGTCGAAAGAAGTTTTTCAAAATTAAGTTGCTCAAATCTTACTTGTGTAGTTCTATATCACAGGAAAGACTTAATGGACTAGCTTTGGTAGCAATCGAGAATGATATTTTGGATGAAGTTGCTTATGTGGATTTGATTGATGAATTCGTATCAAAGAATGCTCGGAGGACGAGTTTTTTGAAATGACACTCTTGAAATTTAGCGGTTGCTCTTTATTGTTTTAATTTTATTTAAAGTGTTTTTTTAACAAAACAATATATTGAAAAAATAAATCATGTTTCTATGAATAATTTATGAATTTTTAAATTAATAATTCAAATAAATGAAATATATTTTAATTTATAGGGGCCTGTTTTGAGATTTCGCTCATGCCCCCTGAAATATTCGAGATGGCCCTGTGCACTAGCAACCCACGAACTACGGATCTGCATTGTCGAATGAAAGAGAGCGTAAGCATGAAGCTTAGTGAGGGTAAGCTCATAAAACAAACCTCGACAATGCAGGGTCCAAACACGAGCAACAACCAAGATAGAATGCATGATCTCACCTTCATTCCAAATGAGCCAAAATAAAAGATGATGCATGAACATAATATTCAATATCATGTCATGCTCAACAAGTCCATAACCACAACATATGGAAACACATATAATCAACATATGAGCAACATAAACCACAATTCGTATTGGCACCTAGCTATGACTCGAATACGCGGATGACCGTTGGAACTCACATCCAACAACACAACCATTACCTTACGGTGGGATTACACTCATCACCGTTTCACGCGGAGGGGATTCCACTCATCCTTACGCCTCGTTTCACGCGGAGGGGATTCCACTCATCCTCATGCCCCGTCGATGAGATTCCACTCATCACCGACTAACATATATATATGAAGATTTCCGGGCAAACCCGTACTCTATCTTGATGACTACCGTCATCAAGACCACGCGCGCATTTTGACTCACGTGTGCACACTAACATCCTAATGATCGATCATTGTACCCAAGCATACTAGTGCCAATACTACACATTTCATTAATCTTTCACAATATCATTTCATATCAACTTCCGTGCTTAGCACGTACTCACCATGACTTACCGTCATGCACAAACCACATTTCCATGCCTAGTATGTACTCACCATGATCCTCGAATCATGCAACCACTTCATAAATCATTTTCACATGTAAACACTACAAGTATATCATTAATACAAATATCACATCATATTTCGTACATATGTATATCCTCATCATACCTATCATCAACATGCATATAACAATGCCTCAAACCATGCCTCAACATACATGTATAATAACATATACATAACCACCATAATTACAATTAAACATGAGACATAAATCAACAATTTAAAGATCAACCAAGGTCTCCAACTAAAGCTTGAGATTAGGCTACCACTCTAATCCCAACTCTAGGTGGGTCTACCAAGCCCAACCTAGTCCACATGCTTGAACCAACACTTGAAAACCATTTAAAAACATTTAACCACTCACCGACTATTCCAAGCTCAACGCACTAGCCGATCATGCTTCCAACGATTCTGGATTCGTTCCCGAGGCTTAACCTACACAAATTCTTGCTTCTAATCATCTCAACACAATCAAAACAACCTCAAATCAGTTCACCAATCAAAGTAGCAAACCCGGAACACTATTCAAGCACAAAACACAAGATTTCAAGTTAAGAACAATTCCCAAAACCTCAATCCCGAGCAGCCATGAAACTCAGTCCCAAACCATTGCTTCAAACACTTTTAACACTTCTAAAAGCTTCCAAAACAACCCTCAACCAACATACAACCATCAGCCCTCAATTTTCAACATCAAACACACCCAAAACTCAACTTAAAACCCTTCCAAAAACCCCTCAAAACCCAAATCCGGGAATCTTTATAAAACCCTTTAAAATCATATATGTTGGGCCTTTTTGGTTGTAAACATCTTATCTAACAACATTAAATCAAAAGCTTTGGTCAAAGACAATAAAGTTCTCATTTTTAAACAAAACCCCAAAACTTCAAATTTTAAAATCATGAACAATAATGAAAACTAATGGTACCAACATGAAGAGGAAGGTAAGGACAAGTCAAATATGGTTTTACCTTTCAATAATCACCCAAGATGAAGAAGAATGATAATGGAATAGTAACCTTTAGGGAGAGAGCTCTTATGTCGTGAGATTTGGGGAAAGAAAAGGGAAGAAGATGATGAATAAGCTCATTTAAAAGAAAAATGGGTTTATAATTTGGAAGACCACTTATTTACCATAATGCCATTAATGAATGGCTAAAACTCTCATCTCCTAAAAGCTATGGAATTGGACTTAGAAGATAGGCCCAACATAGTTTTTAATTATTTTGCAAACACGAAGCCCATTGAAATATTTTATTATTTTAATTATGAAACCGAAACCTGAAACATTATTTTAATATTATTTTCACCCGACCCCCAAACCCGGGTGTTACAACTCTCCCCCACTTAAGGAAATTTCGTCCCCGAAATTTATCGGACAAGAAGAGCCACGGAAACTGCTCCTTCACACTCTCATTTCCTTCTCACCACAACATTCTATCCAACTCGATAGACTTACCACACAACATTAGCTATCTGATGCTAAGATCTCAACTGGTTCTCCATTGCATGTCAATTTTAAACTCAACTCAATCTCTTCCACATACATAGCATGGGACATATCTGACTCACATTTCCGAATCATAGATACATGGAACACATCACGAACCCCTTTCTATCTCTGGTGGTAACCGCAACAAATAAACAACAGAACTAGCCCGATTCACAATTTCATACGACACCGTTTGAAAACTTGACCGATAACTTTCTATGACTGACCATCTGACTTCAACAGGTATCCAAGCACTACGCAGATGTCCTAAAAAATCTAGTTGAAATCTCGAATCCCTGTCGGCCACTATCGACTTCAAGACATTGTGCACTCACACTCTTGCCAAGGCACGACTCCACCATCTTATACAAGGTACAAGTAACGTGAACATGTAATAAATGAGCACACTCGATGCAACTATCATTGTTTACTCGGCTAGGCTCTTCCGGAAGAAATCAAAGGGGAACCAGACACAAAGTCCCTCAGATCTATTACCCACTTTCATTATGAATCTTCTACGGCTGTAACAAACTAGAAGAAAACTGATGTTCGGCATTGACATGCTGGCAAATTATACACTTACTCTCATACTGAGCATATCACTCATCAACTCAATCCAGAAGTACTCGTCCTCCAATCCACAATATGTCTTCATACTACTCAGATGCAATACAATGAACTGCCATGTGCTTCGGCCAAAACAATACATCCCATAACACTATGTCATTCGGCACAACTATTTTGTCTCTAAAATGAAAAACTCTATCATCTTTGATACTGCATCCTGAAGGTCTCCCTTCTGCTATGTCTTGTACATGAGGTGCCAAAAACTTGTCTTGCAATTGTTTCTTTTTAAGCGTCTGACTCAATGTAGGTTTAACCTGAAACTCGGTCACAGAACCACTATCATTTGATAGGCTGAATCCAGAAAACATAGCTCGTAACTCAACTGCCATTCTAACATTAATTACAACTTGGAACATCGGTTACTACGTTGACTCTCTTCGGATGGTACTCAATCTTGAGATTACAGTCCTCAAGCAATTCTAACAACTTATGGTGTTCAAGTTTCAACCCTTCCTAAGTCGTCAAATATTTCAAGCTCTAATGATAAGTGTATATACTGTGCATTTCTTACTATACATGCTTTTTCTCTAAATCTTCATAGCAAATACAACTGTAATTAACTCTATGTCTCGTGTCGGATAATTCTTTTTATGGATCTTCTACTGCCTCGATAACTAGGCCACAAATCTTCTGCCTTGCATAAGTACACAACCTAACCCTACATATGATGCATCACTATGGTTCATAAATTCTTCCTCTGATATAGGCTGGACTAAGGTCGAAGCTTTCATCAAAGTTTCCTTTGGTTTCTCAAGGGCTCGTTGTCTCGCATCTGACCACACAACTGAACATTCGTCTGTAACAACCTGTCAATGGAGTAGTTATCCTCGAAAGACCATTTACAATTCCCCGATAGTAACAATGCTAAACCTAGGAACTATAGATACCTATCACTGTCTTCGGTTTCTTCCAATTCACATCTTCTCTTGCCTACTTTGGATTTACTCTAATACACTCGGCTGATCAACATGTCCTAGGAGAACATCTTCCTTGACTCGGAGTTCACGTTTGCTCAACTTGGCATACAATTGATTCTCTAATAGAATCTACAACACTAACTCCAAAGCTTGTCATGATCTTCCTCGGTACGTTAATATACCCATGTATCATCTACGAGGGCTACTACAAACTGATCAAGGAGCCCAGGAAGTATTTTGCTCGACGTCTCTATAAAAGTAGCTAACACACTAGTCAAACAAAACGGCATAACCCAGAACTCAAAGTGACCATATCTTGCCCCAAAAGCTGTCTTCGGTACGTCAACCTCTCTCACTTTCAACTGGTAGTAATCAAATCTCAAATTAATCTTCGAAAAGACTGAAGCACACCCCAACTGATCAACAAATCACTGATGATGGGTAAGGGATACTGATTATTCACTGTCAGTTGTTTCAACTACCTGTAATCTAAGTACATTCTCGTATTGTCTTCTCTCTTCTTCACAAATTGCACTGTCGTACTCTAAGATGATGTGCTAGGCCTAATGAATCTACGATCTAACAAATCTCAAAATTGATTCTTCAACACTCTCAATTCTTTTGGGAACCATAAGATACAGAGCAATCAAAGCATGAGCAAACTCGAAGATGGTCTCAATAACAATCTCTTCTTCCCTGTCAGGAGACAAACCGACAATTCTTCCAAACACTTTTAGTGAAAATCACAAATTGTTCTAACATTCTGCGGTCTAACCTCATTCAAATTTGAATCCGTCACATTTGCTAGGCAAGCCTGACAACCAAACTCAATCAATCTTTGACCTCTATAGCTGGATCAATATTCGGTAAGAAGTTCACATTCTCACCCACCAATACAATCTCACAGTAATCTGCAGCTTCAGGGCAACTCTCTCTTGTCTCAAGGTATACCCTAGCTCTGTGTTCTACAAGCCAAACCATGCTCAAAGTTACATCGAAACCGTAAAAAGATAATTACTTCGCATCTACTGGAAACACGTAACCTTGAACCATCAACAAACCTCTTCCGCACATCTTTCTGACCACCACTATCTCACCACAAGGACTAGTCACATGCGTCCTTACGTCTAAGATCTCAACATGTATATCTAATTTCTTTGCTTGCTCACATAAAAGGACGAATCCACAGAAATTGAAACTTCACATGTACACAACTGAGAGTTTTCGGTTCTCTTGTTTTCAGGCTGGCCCTTCAAGCATAACCTAACTCTTCAAAACCGTTCTTAGAGCATCTCGAAACCTTAAAATTCAGTTCTGATCACACACAAACAATCATGCTTGAACTTGTTCTATAACATCGGTCCTGACGACTCAAAACATCCCACTACCAAACAATCTGGAGCCAAAGCTCAAGACTTCCTTCTCAGCTCAACTATATCGGAAGCAACTTCATCTCTCCTTCTTGCTGGAAAACAACTCAGACGCACACTGGCCCAATCACACAAATCGATTCCCACTCACGGATACCGACCGGCTGTCTTGTATTAAAACCATAGGCCGAACCCCAACGATCAACAACTAACATTTCTGAGTTTTAGATTACTCACACGAAACTCTCACCTTGGTCTCACCAAAGAACCGAGGTACTCGTACCTACCTCTGACACCTCACCGGGAACATCCAAACTTTGCATGCTTGCTAACAATATACAGAAGTATAGATTCAGAATCAGCCGAAGGAAACAAACTCAAAACTGTACCAAGGGCTTATCTACTATAACATCGATACCACTCTGACTTCCACTCATACGTCTTCACCTCTTTTACGAACTAATACCAGAATCGATCACATCGTTCCTTATCAACAGGAACCAACCCACATACACACGGACTCAAATAAATAGATTGTACCTCAACCCCGGTACAACCATACTTCCCTGACTATAGCGATGAACTCCCTCAACATCATCCACATTTCAGAAACCACAACTTCTACTTAACTAATCACGGCCCACGCCTTGGCCTCAAACTTACCAAAAATCAACAAATCAACAATAACAACAAATTAACATACAAACTGGGTTAATAAAGGAAAGGGTCCAAGTAGCTCAAGTATATTCCCTCACTTAAAAATCCTTTTTCCGATGTAATAGAAGCAATGAGACTCCACTCAACATGCTTCAAGCAATATACACACACGATCAAACAAACATACATCAAGCATACTTGATAAACAAACAAACATGCTTACATGGCAAGCAAACACCGTGCAATTACAATACTAGGATTAAACTTACCTCACTTACCTGCCCAAGGTCTCGGAAACCTTAGGCTCTAATACCAACAAGTGTAACCCCCCTCGTCCCGGTATGGACGCTTGACCGATCCGAGTGGGCTACACGGGGATAACTGAGGTGAAACCCGTTAAGGCTCCACTTCGGTTATCGACCCCAAAGAAAACTTTTTCATTATTATTATCTTGTCTAGATAAAATATTAAATCCTATGTGAGGAAGGCAACAACGGAAGAAAATAAGCAAGGCGAAAAAACGAACACATAATTAAAACAACCCACTTTAACTTTCATAGCAGGCCGTATCGATACACTAAGAGAGGGTATCGATACGCCTTGACTAGGTCAATAGCCCAAGGTCAAACCAGGGAGACCGTATCGGTACACAGGCTGACCGTACCGATACGCCCTGGCTGGTCAACTTCTCACGGTCAACGATACAAGACCGTACCGATACACCCTAGACCTGTACCGATACGCCAAAATCTCATCAAAATCTCATATTTTCAGGGAGGTTTACGCGTATCGATACACCCTCGCGTATCGGTACGCTAGGCCAAACTTGAGTCCCAAAATGTAGGATCGTATCGATACGGCCCTTGGGCGTATCGATACGCCCTGCATTGCAACACTCAAATTTGTAGCCAAAGACTCCAAAACACAACTCTAGATGCGATTTAAGATTTCCCTAGCCACACCCAAACATACATGCAACACCCAACATCCATGGAACAACATACTAGACATTCAAACGAACAAGGAACATACATTCAAGGATTCAAGCATTTACTCAAAGGAGACATACTTAGCATTTAAGGTTTCGTTCTTTAACAACCATACATACGACATTCATGGTAAGAAACTTAAACATGGTTTACAAACCAAACAAGGTATCAACAAGCCATAGCAGCATCAACAAGGAGTCTAACATGCTCCTAACATAAAATGACCACATAAGTCCCCATTGCTTGACTATTACATCATTAACTTAAAATAGTTCATACTTGAGGATAGCAAAAGCTCAACTAGCACACTTGGAGGCCTTCCTTTTGCACTAGCAACCCACGAACTACGGATCTGCATTGTCGAATAAAAGAGAGCATAAGCATGAAGCTTAGTGAGGGTAAGCTCATAAAACAAACCTCGACAATGCAGGGTCTAAGCTCGAGCAACAACCAAGATAGAATGCATGATCTCACCTTCGATCCACATGAGCCAAAATAAAAGATGATGCATGAACATAATATTCAATATCATGCCATGCTCAACAAGTCCATAACCACAACATATGGAAACGCAAATAATCAACATATGAGCAACATAAACCAAAATCCGTATTGACACCTAGCTAGGACTCGAATACGCGGATAACCGTTGGAACACACATCCAACAACACAACCATTACCTTACGGTGGGATTACACTCATCACCATTTCACGCGGAGGGGATTCCACTCATCCTCACGCCCCGTTTCATGCGGAGGGGATTCCACTCATCCTCACGCCCCGTCGATGAGATTCCACTCATCACCGAGTAACATATATATATGAAGATTTCCGGGCGAACCCGTACTCCATCTTGATGACTACCATCATCAAGACCACGTGCGCATTTTGACTCACGTGTGCACACTAACATCCTAATGATCGATCATTGTACCCAAGCATACTAGTGCCAATACTACACATTTCATTAATCTTTCACAATATCATTTCATATCAACTTCCGTGCTTAGCACGTACTCACCATGACTCACCATCATGCACAAACCACATTTCCATGCCTAGCATGTACTCACCATGATCCTCGGATCATGCAACCACTTCATAAATCCTTTTCACATGTCAACACTACAAGTATATCATTAATACAAATATCTCATCATATTTCGTACATATGTGTATCCCCATCATACCTATCATCAACATGCATATAACAATGCCTCAAATCATGCCTCAACATACATATAACAATGCATCAAACCATGCCTCAACATACATGTATAACAACATATACATAACCACCATAATCACAATTAAACATGAGACAAAAATCAATAATTTAAAGATCAACCAAGGTCTCCAACTAAAGCTTGGGATTAGGCTACCACTCTAATCCCAACTCTAGGTGGGTCTACCAAGCCCAAACTAGTCCACATGCTTGAACCAACACTTGAAAACCATTTAAAAACATTTAACCACTCACCGACTATTCCAAGCTCAACGCACTAGCCGATCAACCTTCCAATGATTCCAGATTCGTTCTCGGGGCTTAACCCACAAAAATTCTTGCTTCTAATCATCTCAAAATAATCAAAACAACCTCAAATCAGTTTATCAATCAAAGTCGCAAACCTAGAACACTATTCAAGCACAAAACACAAGATTTCAAGTTAAGAACAATTCCCAAAACCTCAATCCCGAGCAGCCATGAAACTCAGTCCCAAACCATTGCTTCAAACACTTTTAACACTTCTTAAAAAAGCTTCCAAAACAGCCCTCAACCAACATACAACCATCAGCCCTCAATTTCCAACATCAAACACACCCAAAACTCAACTTAAAACCCTTCCAAAAACCCCTCAAACCCCAAATCCGAGAATCTTTATAAAACCCTTTAAAAATCATATATGTTGGGCCTTTTTGGTTGTAAACATCTTATCTAACAACATTAAATCAAAAGCTTTGGTCAAAGACAATAAAGTTCTCATTTTTAAACAAAACCCCAAAACTTCAAATTTCAAAATCATGAACAATAATGAAAACTAATGGTACCAACATGAAGAGGAAGGTAAGGACAAGTCAAATATGGTTTTACCTTTCAAAAATCACCCAAGATGAAGAAGAATGGTGATGGAATAGTAATCCTTAGGGAGAGAGCTCTTATGTCGTGAGATTTGGGGAAAGAAGAGGGAAGAAGATGATGAATAAGCTCATTTAAAATAAAAATGGGTTTATAATTTGGAAGACCACTTATTTACCATAATGTCATTAATGAATGGCTAAAACTCTCATCTCCTAAAATCTATGGAATTGGACTTAAAAGATAGGCCCAACATAGTTTTTAATTATTTTGCAAACACGAAGCCCATTGAAATATTTTATTATTTTAATTATGAAACCGAAACCCGAAACATTATTTTAATATTATTTTCACCCGACCCCTAAACCCGAGTGTTACATTACAAGCATGAAAATGACTTAAATTAAAGCTGGTAATTTAGTAAGGGAATGAGGCTAAATAATTAAACATGAATGTATGCTCGAATGGATTGCTTGGTATTGTGTATTATTGGACTAATTTGTGCGATGTTGTGAATGATTGAAGAGGCATGAAATTTCTTGTTGCTGCTGAATTTTGAATGCACTTAAAGATCGATATTTGTTTGTTTACCATGTACTTAATGATCGATACTTGTTTGTTTACCATGCACTTAAAGATCGATATATGTATGGTTACCATGGCTAATTGTTATATGTATAAATTGATTATGGATGCTCTTGATTTAGATGATTGAATGATATGAAAATCTATGTGAAAGCTTGCTGAAAATTTTCATGCCATGGTTTGATTGAATAACCTCTTGTTGTATCATGATTTATCTTCTATGACATGAAATATGCTAATTTAAAAAGCTACAAGTCCTTGGTTTACTAGATGGCATAGGTAGAAGGGCATGCCTTAGGGTCTAGAGCTCTCTTAATTTGGGTATTAATATACCTTCTTGAAATGGTGATTATACACCTTCTTGATTAGCACCTTGTGTGCCTTGTGAAACGGTACTATATGTACTAGTAGATTTGGTGTCTTAGCACCTACTTGTGATACTGTCTAGTATCTTCTTGATTATGTACAATTGTACCAACTTGTGACTCGCTTACCTAGACCAATCTAATAACCAAGGCAACTTAATTACAAGATTAAACATAAAATGACTTGACTTGCATGGATTGTTCTTATGATAATTGTTATTGTGACTTGTTTTGCAAGCATTGATTATTGTTATATGACTAATTTGATGAATGTATGTGATTGAATATGCCATGAGACTAGCTAGGTTTTCTTATTAAATATCGTGAATAAGATCTAACTTGTTTTGAAATTGAATAATAATTGCTACCTCACTCAGTACAACTTTGTACTTATCATCTTTGTTTCCTTCTTCCCAACCTAGCAGATTGAACCTGGTTTGATAGCTAATACTTCCTTGATCGAGAGCAAAGACTACAAGCATAGTAATCATGTATGACTTGATCCCTTCTTGTTCGACTTCTGGATGGTGGCATAGAGTTAGTTTTTGTGTTAGCTATGTCATGCATATGGTGTCTAGATGATGCGGTTAATGATGCTTGCTAGTTGATTTTGGCTTGTAATGAATGGAAGACATATTTGTAAATACAAACTTGACATGTAATGTTTCGAGACCTTGGTTGTAAATATAAGCTTTGTTATGGCCTTTATATATATGTGATGCTAGAATCATATTTTGAGACTCGACTTGTAAATATGTTAACTTGGTTTTATAAATGATAGTATGATCTTGTTTGAAATATGGAATGGTTTATATTGTGGATTGAAATGTTGGTTTGATATGCTTGTTTAATTGTTCGTTACCTTGAAATAAATTGAATGGAAATTTATATTGTATGGGTGGATGTTTTGAATAGGTTAATAAAGGTTAGGATACATTGTTTTCTTGTATGATTCAACTACTTAAGTCACATTTGTATATGATTGAAATTTTATATAGGTTCACTAAGATGTTAACATTAGCAAATTTTAATGGTAGTTAAGTTTGTAAGATTGAACTTGAATCTCATCCAACTTGGAAATTAATTAAATGTAATGTATATGAATATGTTGGTTTGCTTAGCTTTATGGTTGTTCATTGCTTACTAGCCAAGCAACTCATTCTTTAGGAATGAGTTGCGAAAAAGTTTTAAATTTTTCGCGTTTTTATGACGCCTCCTGGCCGATTTACTGCTAAGCCGGGAGGGAGGTGTCACAAACACCACCATTAGTGGATATTGGCCTACCCACGTATCATTCCAGAATTGTATTCTTTTACCGTCACCCACACAGAATCGAATCTTTGACATAAATGTATCCTCAAAGTTATTAAAGGTAGATATAACATTTTTCCAGATCCAAGACATATCATGGATTTTACGGTTAGAAGGGAAAATAGTTTCAGACTTAGCTTCATACCTTGTCGCAATTATTTTCCTCCACAGACTATCGTCCTCAACCCCATTTCTCCATATCCATTTTAGTAGTAAGGCTCGACTTTTGCTACTAAGATCCACAATTCCCAGACCGCCACTAGCTTTAGGAAGACTCAACACCTCTCATTTTACCAATGTATGGCACGTTTGTCAGCAGCTCCCCAGATGAATTTGGCTATCAGTCTTGACAATATATTGCTTATTCTTTTCGGCATCGGGAAGATTGAGATAAAATAGATTGAAAGGTTGGAGATTACAGCTTGAACCATTGTAATTCTTCTCGCAAAGGAAAGTGACTTTGATTTCCATCCAGTTAATTTATTTCTCACTCTCTCTACTATAGGCCACCAAATATGTTTGTCATTCTTATGATACCCCAACGGCAATCAATAACCCTATATTAAACCTATACTAAACCATAAGCCATTAATACTAAACCCAAAATCATAAACCTTAAGCAATCAAAATTAATCTCATAAACCAATAACTATAAGCTAAATCATAAACCATTGATATAAATCCTAAACTTTAAGGAATCCAAATTAATCACATAAACCAATAACCCTAAACTAAACACTAAGCTAAATCATAAATCTTAAAGAATCAGAATTAATCTCATAAACTAATAACACTAAACTAAATCATAAACTGTTAATATTAAACCATAAATCATAAAGCTTAAGGAATTATGTTGACAACATTTAGATATTTAACAAAACTTTTAAATATTTTTATATATTATAATTTATAAATATAAAAAAGTAAACATTTTAATTTAATGATCATAGTTAATCATGTAACATAAATTTAAAGATGCATTTTGTCATACTATAATATGATAAATTCATAATCTCACAAATTCATTAGTTTTAACTTATTAGTTATTACAAGTCAGTATATCAGATCAGTTAAATAACAAGTCAGGTCATTTACAAGTTGAGTCAATTACAGATCAGGTTCATAACATGTCAGGTAATATCAGTTATTTACCAGGTTAATCTCGGTTCAGGTTCATATTAGGTTGGATGCAGGTCAGGTTCGGTTATCACATTATCGAGTTGAATTCAAGTTTATGTCGTTCTCAGGTCGGGTGCAGGTCAGGTTCAGATCCAAAAGTTCCAGGTCCAACTCGAGTTCAGGTCAACACCAGTTCAGACTCGAATTGATTTCGGATCACCATCACCTTAGGTCACAAACTGTTCTGACTCAAGTCGGTTTCAAATAGTTTTGCAGGTCGGGTCAACTTTTTACACCTCTAACTCTCTTTTTGGCTTGGTCGTAGTTATGGGTTTAGTTTAACTATTTAAATTGATTTTTTATTTACTATAACTATCGATATTTATTATATTAATTTGTTATACTTTTCGACGCACCATTTGTTATTTTATTTTTAACATTGTTTTTTTTAACGAGAAAAGTATATTAGATTGAATTTAAAGTGAAAGGGATTACAAAATGATCACACCACAACCATTGAAAATCCAATGTGAAAAAAATACAGTAAACTTCAAAGGGCGTGAAAGACATGAGAAGCAAAACTCATCACTTTGCAGAATTTTTTTTACAGTCTTTTAAATGAAATCCAACAACGATATACTTTTACAGTCTTCCGCTGCGAGTTCTTGGCACATCGGTAAACTACCATAAATGAATCAGAAAAATAACAGACTGTCGATCTTCTTGTGACTAGAAACGCTCGAATTTTTTTATCTGAACGCTAAATTGCCACAATAGCAAACAATATTGTCACAAAGACAGACAAACCTGTAAAAAGCAGACAAAATATTATCGTACAAGCAGATGAAAAAAACCAAAAAAAGCAGATCTAAAATAATTCTAGTAAAACAAAACAAAGGAAAAAATAAAAAAAACAAAAAAAAAGGAAAAAATATCAAAAACAAAAAAAAGAAAAAATGACTTGTTTAGTCTATTGCGTTTACAATGATACATTTTTTTGAAAATTCTTCAACGTGCGACGAACACCGTTGAACATCATTAATGTTGAACATTGCTGAACATCATTAAATTAATTAATAAAAAAATTTAAGGACTCGACGTATAATTGATTTATTATTTAAAATAAAATTTTTATTGAATTATTTTCTATATATATAATATTTTTTAAATAATTGGATCACAAGATTAAATGATAATAGAATTCATGGCGTCTCTAGAAAGCATGATTAAGCTCAAAGGAACTCTTCTTGTTGTTCTTGCTCCATCTTATACATGGGAGATGGATTTGCAAGAATTGTACCTTGTTCTTCTTCTTTTCGTTTTGAATTTAAAACCAGAACTCCAAGAATTCTCTTTGGCTTTTGCAAATTTTGTCATTAAATAATGATAATTTTGTCCATGTCCTCTTAAGTTTCTGTCTGAGAATACAATCGCCATTGATGTTGGGTTCAAGTTTTTTCTTGTAGAACTTGAATTTCTCGTCTGTTTCACCTGAATTATTCATATGAGACCTCATATGACCACCAAGAGATCTGCCACAAGAGAAGCTTTTCGGACGAAACTTACGGACATGCTTGAATTCTTGCCCTTCTTCCATTGAAAAAAGAAAATTCAAGAACAAAATTTAAGATCAGAAGAAAAAAACAAAACAAAAACTTTACAAAATCTAGTTGAATCGAACAATTGTTAAACAATGCTTCAATTCTCTCAAAATAAATCAAAATATTCACTCTCTAGCAAATGAGCGATAGGCGGACTCAGGGTATTCACCACCGAACGTGGCAAGGCGGAGGCCGAGTATGGACTCTTTTTGTGTCGAATCTGCCGCCACAACTGCATTGGCAGGGGATTTGGCAAGTTTTCGATAGGCATGGGGTGGTGAGGGATGTTTTCGTACCGAGGAAGAAAGGGAAAGATGGGGCGAGATTTGGGTTCGTTCGTATGGCTACAATTGAAGATGCTAAGAGGGTAATCGAACGGTTGAATGGATTCCGCCTCTATGGATCGGTAATCACGGTCCTATTTGCTAGAAATGGGGAAAGGGATTCGGCGCGACGTGAGAAGGAAGTGAGGCATAATAAGACGAAACCCTCGCAAGTACACAAGAATTCTGGGGAAAAAGAGATTACTAAGGACGATCAAGAGCCAATTGCAACAACAAAAGCAACACCGTTGCGAAGAATTGTGGGACAAATTGATGGCGATAAATGGGAAATATTGAAAACCTGTGTGGTGGGATGGCGACGTAATTCGATCTCGATCGCGCAATTGGCAAAGGAATTACACGAGAACAATGTGAGGGGTTTCTCAATTATGCACATGGCCGGGCGAATGGTGCTTTTGATGCCTAACGACGCGGGGGAAAAGATAGACATTATGGCCAGGAATGATCTAGAGAAGTGGTTTGTGGATGTACGCCCATGGGCGACAACAATTCATATGTCGACGAGAAGAGTTTGGCTCGCTATAAGCGGGATTCCCATTCACGCGTGGGCAACGGAGACGTTCGAAAATATTGCCAAAGAATGGGGATCGTTAGTAAAGGTAGACTTGTCGACGATATCCCCTTCCTCCTTTGAGCGGAGTAGAATTCTAATTGAAACAAATAAGATCGATAGGATTGATGAGTTGCTGGAATTGGAGGTCGAGGGGACGTGTTATAGTATTCGGGTGCAAGAATGGGAGAGAGAGGTAAGATCAACGGATAGGGACGAGGAAGAGGAAAGGGAATCATCCTCGGAATCTAGTTCGCATAGAGATCATGTTCCGAAGGAAAATACTAAGTCGAATGACAGTGATCCGTTGTTAAATTCATTTGTCCAAGATAGTTTTATGGGTGAGGAAGCAAATGTATTTTCCAGAGAGGTACAGGAAATTGATTCGAACCTGGATGCCAATGTCATAAGGAGAGGATGCGCGTATGAAAAACAAATTGATCTGCGGGTGGTTTCACCAAGTAGAGATATTTCATGGGTGTCGGATGAGGTGATCGCTTTGATAGACAGAGAGGGGACAAGCGAGCATAAAAGTTTAGATATGGCTCAACTTGAAGTATGTAGGGCGGAGAGTGTCCAGGGGACTTCATTGGCAGCGGTTGAGGAGGTGGATTTGATGGTTAGGGAGCGAATTGGGGAATGCACAAGCCGCGACATGGATCATTTTACTTGCTGTGTAGAAGAGGGAATACCGGGAAATTTGGCCGAGAGGGATGAGACAGTGCATAATGCTGCAGAAACGCTGGGGGAGTTTATCGATGATGGGCCTGTACAATTGAGGGCCTCGGATGCGCAGTTTATTGAACATAATGGAGTCCTTCGTAAGGTGAGAAGCTTATCTAATATTTTGATAAGTGTTTTGAATCCGGAGGAAAGGTCTGAGGCGGTGACGAAAGGGACAAAGAAGGCTCGCGGCAGGCCGAAGAAGAAACTACAGGAAGACACGGGGGTTGCTAATGGATCCTTATCGGATTCAGATTTTGTAAATAGGAAGAGGGTAATTTTGAAAGAGGCAAAACAGACACTTGATCTGGGCAGGTTGATAGGGGCTTCGACAGTAGGTAACGAGGAAGCGGTTGTTCAGGACATTGCGCGCATCATTGAGGCGCGTATTGAAAATAAATAGCAAGTGGTGATGCGGGTGTTGTCGTGGAACGTTCGCGGTTTGGGTGCAGCCGCGAAACGTCGTGCAGTTCGTGACCGAGTGCGACAACACCAATGCGCGATGGTGATGCTGCAAGAGACGAAATTGGAGCAGCAATCAGCAAATGGGGTAAGTAAAATGTGGATATCGGATAATTTCGATTTTGTTTTAGAGCCTTCTGTGGGACGATCAGGGGGGTTGATGTTAATTTGGGATAGTGTTAAATTCCGAAAGATAGAAACTCGGGTAGCACGCCATTTTATTGTGATTAAAGGGGAGTGGGTGAGTGAGAAATGGATATGCTGGATGATTAATGTATATGCTCCTTGTGAGGTTGAAGCTCAAGCTCGGGTATGGGGGGAGTTGCGGGGGCTAGTTGGGGAATTAGATGGGCCGTGTTGCATGGGAGGTGATTTTAATACGGTGCGGGAGGTGAAAGAGAGATGTGGATGTGTTGATGCATCGAGGGGAATGGAGAATTTCAATGAATTTGTGGAGGACGTCGGCCTCATGGATATAAAAGTTGTGGGAAAGAGGTTTACTTGGTTCGGATCGGGGAACAAGGCGTGTCGCCTTGATAGGTTCTTGGTGTCAAGGGAGTGGATTGATCGCTTCTCTTCGATATATCAATTGGTCTTGCCGAGGGGAATTTCTGATCATACGCCGATTCGCCTGACAAGTGAGGATAGTGATTGGGGACCTCGTCCGTTCCGGTTTCTAAATGTGTGGCTTGAGAAGAAGGAACATGTTGAGTTAATGGCGAAAGAATGGGAGCGAATTTCGGTTGAATTTGGGGGGCACTCGATGCAAGATAAATTAAGGGAGTTGAAAAAAATTTTGCGCACTTGGAACAAGGACTGTTTTGGACATATTGACACGAGAATTGGCGAGGTGACGGAACAGATTGACCGACTAGATGAGGTGGTAGATGTATCGGGGGATAGAGAACATCGGAAGGCTGAGATGTGTCGGCTGAAAATTGAGTTGTGGAGGCTGCATAAGTACAGGGAATCGGTTTGGCGACAGAAGTCGCGAGCTCTTTGGTTAAAAGCGGGGGATCGTAATACCTCATTTTTTCACCGAAGTGCTAAACTTAGAGCTGGAAAAAATCAGATTATGGGATTGCGGATCAATGGTGCATGGGTAGAGGATATGGAGAGGCTTAAGCGCCATATTCAGGTTGAGTTTCGAAAGCATTTTGCTCGTCGACCTTGCCATGGAATGTTGGAAGCTTCTGTGCGGTTTTGTAGGCTGGAGAAGGAGGATGCCGATATGTTAGAATCTAAGTTTTTGTTATCTGAAATTAGAGATGCTATTATGAGTTGTGAAGGCGCGAAGGCCCCGGGGCCGGATGGATTTAGTTTCGCATTTTTTAAGAGGGGATGGGAGTTCTTGAAGGATGATTTGGGGCGTTTGTTTGAGAAGTTCCATGCGCATGGCTCTTTGCCGAAAGGGGCCAACTCGACGTTTGTTGTATTGATCCCAAAACGAGAGAACCCACAGGTGATTAGTGATTTTCGGCCGATATGTTTATTAAATGCGGTATACAAAATTGTGGCGAAAGTCTTGGCGGGTAAGCTTCAAAAAGTTCTCCATTCGGTGATTAGTGAAGAGCAATCTGCCTTCATAAAAGGGCGACAGATTGTTGATGGCATTTTGTTAACCAATGAAGTGGTTCATTCACTTAGGAAGCGACGGTTTAGTGAAGGTGGTGTAGTGCTGAAAATTGATTTTGCAAAGGCATACGACTGCATAAAATGGGAGTTTCTTGTGGATGTTATGGATCGGATGAACTTTGGGGTGAGATGGCGGACTTGGATACGGAATTGTGTGGGTACAGCAAGGCTTTCGGTACTTGTAAATGGTAGTGCAACACCGGAGTTCGCTATGGAACGGGGATTGCGACAAGGTGATCCCTTGTCGCCGTTACTCTTTGTGATTGTCGCGGAAGCACTTCATCAATTCTTGGTAAATGCGGAGGGATTGGGGCTGATTAGAGGTGTGAGTGTGGCTGCGGATTATCGACTCTCGCACTTGCAATTTGCCGATGACACGGTTATTTTCATTCAAGGGAATGTTGATTTTGCTAGAAACTTGAAGCGCGTGCTGACTTGTTTTGAGTATGGTTCGGGGCTGCAAATAAATTATGCCAAATCGGCGATGTATGCTGTGGGATTAGAGGAGACAGTGGCATTGGCGATGGCTAAGGAGTTGGGTTGTGTGCGAGCTGAACTTCCCTTTAAATACTTGGGAATTCCGATAGGAATTAACCCACGAAATGGTAAGGTTTGGGAGCCGGTAATTAATCGGATGCGTTTGTGTTTAGCGGGATGGAAAAAGAATTCTTTGTCTTTTGCCGCAAGGGTGACTTTAGTGAACTCGGTGCTCTCTACGCTGCCTCTATATTATATGAGCATTTTTCGGGTGCCGAAAACAGTATTGAATAAAATTGAGAAGATACGGCGGGCATTCTTGTGGGGCGATACGGATTTAAAAAGGAAAATGAACCGAGTAGCGTGGGAGAAAGTGTGTCGGCCGAAGGAGGCAGGGGGTCTTGGTGTAGCGAATATTGAGCTTCGAAATTCAGCATTGCTTGCTAAATGGCTGTGGCGATATGCTGATTCCCCCAAGGCTTTGTGGAAATCGATTGTGGAAGCTAAGTATGGCGTTGCAATGAGGGGGAGGCTGCCGAATGTGGTTGGAAAACAGCACATGTCTTTCGTTTGGAGGAGAATTGTCGAGATACAAGAAGGGGATGTCGCGGGTAATTTCTTGCGTGACGATTGCTTCTTGTGGCACATAGGGAACGGGAAAAGGGTGTTATTTTGGTACGATCGCTGGTGTATCGAGGAGCCTCTTTGTGAGGTTTTTCCGAATATTTTTCGATGTGCGAACAACAAGGCAGCAGTGGTATGTGAATATGCGCGACAAGGCACATTGAACCATGCGGAATGGTTGCTGTTTTTTAGTCGTGATTTGCGCTCTTTTGAACAGCATCAGTTAAGCCAGTTGCGCGCGATTGTAAAGGGGTTTTTCTTGAGGGAGAGTGAAGGTGATGTGTTGGTGTGGAAACCGAATGCGGCTGGTCATTTTTCAGTGGGGAATTTGATGAAATTGATGTCGACGTTGGGTCTATCTGATCATGATTTTGAAGGCCTAAATGTGTGGAAGGTTGAAGTACCTCCGAAGGTGCAATGCTTCCTTTGGTTCGTACAACTACGCCGCTTGCCAACGTTGTCTATGCTTAGTATTCGGGGCGTGCCTTTAGCCGGAATTAATTGTGTGTGGTGTGGGGAGGGGATTGACGAGGAAGAGCACATTTTTTTCCTATGCGCATTTGCGAACCGCGTGTGGACGGGATTTCGCTGTTGGTGGGGGCTGGCCTGGGCGAATCCGAAATCTCTTGCGGATTTTCTCTTGCAATGTTTTAGTGGGGTGCTGTCGGGAGAAGGGAGAGCGTGGTGGAGGGTTGGTTGCACAGCGGTACTGTGGTCTTTATGGCTTGCGCGGAATGAAGTCATATTCAATCAGAAACACTTGGATGTCAATGAGTTGCTATTCCTTATCAAGCTTAGGTCGTTCTATTGGCTTAAATTCTCAGCCCATGGTGAGGTTCTATCCGAGTCTGCTTGGTGGGAGCAGCCGGTGATGTGTTTGCCGTCGAGCACAGTGAAGCCTAGAGTAGGAATACATTGGTGCCCACCGATAGAAGGTGCTCTAAAGTTTAACGTGGATGGTGCGGCACGGGGAAAGCCAGGTATGGCGGGATGTGGGGGTGTGTTACGGGATGCGAGGGGGGTGGTGTTGGCTGTTTTTTCGGGACCTTTGGGGTGTATGGAATCGAATGAAGCTGAGGTTTGGGCAATTTGGTATGCGGTTCGTCTGCTGGCCGACTCACGATGGAAGGAGGAGGGTTCGTTTATTATCGAATCTGATTCGCGAATAGCTTTATCTTGGGTGTTGCACAAGGAAAAACGACCATGGAGGTCTAGAGGGCTGTTTCGTGAGATTGATTATGCATGTTTACAGCTTCGTTGTGTATGTTTTCATCATGCTTTCCGTGAGGCGAATTCTTTCGCCGATGCGTTAGCTAAAGGGGGGGTGGATAGAGTGTCGTGGCTTTATGCTACTGCGGATGACGGGATGATTTTGTAAGGGTTTTATTGGCCAGTATTGGGGTATGTCCTTGTGATTTTCCTCCCATGATGCACTCTTTTTCCTCCAATTTAGGTTAGGGAGGTTTTTTAAGGAGGCATATGGGGGGTTGTATGATTCTCTTCTTCGAATAAAATCATACGCTTATCGATCAAAAAAAAATGCTTCAATTCTCTCGATCTCATTGGCAAAAGAAAATTCTTTCGGTAAACTCTAACTCGACTCAAGTATGAACTATATAGCTTAAGTATGGTTTCATGTTTCCCGTTGGATTAGCTGTGCGAACAAGAGAACGGCGGTCACGCAGGGACAGAAGTGCGACGACGATAATCTTGTCGACAGACAGTGGCTAACAGCGGTGGGGGCCGGAATGACAAAGATAAAAGTTAGAGTTTTTTATTTTTTAAATCGACTAAAGTTGTATTTGATCCAATTATTTTAAAATATAAAAAATATTATATATATGGAAAATAATTTAATATCAATTTTATTTTAAAAAATAAATTAATTATATGTTGAGTTCTTGAAATTCTTAATTTTTATTAATCAATTTATTGGTGTTCAACGTTAGTGGTGTTCAACGGTGTTCGTTGCACATGGTAGACTCATACTACATTTATATTATTTACTATCATAATATATAATTATTTAGATAATTTTTAATTCCAAAGTAATGCATCAACCACTTTGCTAATAAATTTAAATATATTAGAAGTCAATTGAAGAGAAGAAAAGAAAAAAAATACTTATTATATTTTTTAAAAGGATTTATATCTAATACATTGACGGTGGAAACTAAAAGTTTCTACAAGCTCTATAACAATCTATGTACTATTATAATTTTTTATTTAAAGAAAAACAATCTATGTGCTATATCTCATATTTGTATTTTTATCTTTGTACTAAAAATGGATAAATTGATTATTGTACATTTTAAAATTAGCAAAATAGACTATCCTTTAAAAAAACCCTTCTTTTTTTTGTTAATAAAGTAAAATAACTTGTTTAGTCTATTGCGTTTATAGTGATACATTTTTTATTATTTACTATCATAATATATAACTATTTAGATAATTTGTTATTCCAAAGTAATGCATCAACCAATTTGCTAATAAATCTGAATATATTAGAAGTCAATTGAAGAGAAGATAAGAAAACATACGTATCATATTTTTTAAAAGGGTATATCTAATACACTGGCGGCGGAAACTGAAAGTTTTCATAACCGCCTTAGTTTTAGGGTTTATGGTAATAGTTTAGAGTTTATGATTAAGGGGTTTAGGTGTAAAAGATTATAATTTAGTGATAATTGTTAGAATTTAGGCTTTAGATGGTGGGGTTTAGTTTTTATAGTAATATGGTTAGGATTAAGTTTTAACTTATAAACGCTGAATTATAACCCTAAACTCTAAATTTTAACCACTATCCCTAAATAATAAAGTCTTACACCTAAATTCTTAAACCCTAAACTAATACCCTAACCCCTAAAACTAAGGCGCTTGTGAAAACTTTCAGTTTTTACCGTCAATGTATAGGATAATATTCCTTTTTAAAATACATTTTTATGTTAATGTTGTATGACTACTCAAATTAGGATTTGAAATCTTTCTTATTCTTAGAATATTTTATATTTATATATATTTCGAAGTTTTTTATGATGTTATTTATCAATTATAAGTTTAGAAAGAAGAAGGAGGCATAAAATCAAAAATAGCCTCCAACGTTTGATCTTTTGGTCATTTTAGCCCCTATTTTTTTGGTGCAAACAAATCTTTAACGTTTAGTTTTCGTTTAAATTTTACCCTCGTTGGATGGAAATCGTTAGTCAACTAACGGTCAACGCCCTTCGATGGCTGGCATGTCTGCATGGCAGGACTCGCTGATGTGGCGATGCCACATGTATTGAGATGCTGATGTGGCATCAATAATTTTTTACAAAAAATAATTATTTTTTATATTTATTTTATATTAATTTTGGCGATGGCTGAGGAGGATTGATGAGGCGTGTGCAACGTTGAGCGATGTTTGTTTTCATCATGTTTATCGGGAGGCGAATCAGCTTGCGGATCCACTCGCTAAGAGTGGTGTTGATCGCCCTGGTTGGTTTCAACGCTTTGGTTGAGTCTTAGTGGTGTGGATCCGTTTGGATCGGTTGTCTTGTTCTGTATTGGTGTTTGATCGCTTTTACCCTACCACGAGTACTCTTTTCCTCTATAGGTTTAGAGAGGTTTTTAACGAAGCACATGGTAGTGATGGCTATGTATGGTATATTTTTTAATAAATCATACATGTTGCCGAGCAAAAAAAAATATGGTTAGGATTTAAGTTTTAATTTATAAACCATGAATTTTAACCCTAAACCCTAAATTTTAACCACTATGCCTAAATTATAAACCTCTACACCTAAATCCTTAAACCCAAAATTAAGGGATTTGTGAAAACTTTCAGTTTCCACCACCAATATATAGGATAATAATCCTTTTTAAAATACATTTTTATGTTAATGTTGTATGATTACTCAAATCAGGATTTGAAATCTTTCTTTTTCTTAGAATATTTTATATTTATATATATTCTAAAGTTCTTTAGGATGTTATTTATCAATTATAAGTTTAAAAATAATAATGATAAATTTTTTATAGAAATAAAATAAACATATATTTGGAATAAGTTTTATATGTATTGATAGATTATAATAATATATTACAACGGAATTCATGTCTTCATTATTATTTGGTGAGCAAGTAACACTATCCTAATAGAGGGGGAATTAGGAAACCGACTTAACCCTAATCAATCTTCTTATATAAATACATACAAAGAGCTCTTAATATTGTATCGTTACTTGTCAACAAAAAACCAAGCTGAAAGGATGGGTGTTAAAGTCGTAAAGATCAAGATTCTTGGAAAGGGCTGTCATGGCGTTGTGCATTTGGTGAAGACGATCGCTCCTGTTTATAACAAGGTTTATGCCATGAAGTCTGCTGATGAGGATCACTATTACTCTCTATTCAAGGAGGAAGAAATCCTTCAACACTTTGCCGATTCTCCGAATATTGTTCAGTGCCACGGTGGGTTCACAAGCATCGAGCAAGAACGAGGAGTGGTTTACAACATGTTTCTTGAGTATGCTTCGGGAGGTAGCCTGGTAAACTTGATGAAGAAGAATGGCGGCAAAGTACCGGAAAGAGATGTCAAGTGCTATACGCGGATGATACTCCAAGGGCTTTTGGACATTCACCGGAAAGGGTTCGTTCATTGTGATTTAAAACCAGGTAATATTCTGGTTTTCCCTGCTCGGGACGGTACCGGTGTAGCTAGCCTAAAGATTGCGGATTTTGGGCTAGCTAAACAAGTTGGGGTAAACAAAGTAAAGTATGGATTTCAAGGTTCATGGCCTTACATGTCTCCTGAATCACTTCTGGGTCACGTTACCGGTGCATTGGACGTATGGTCTCTGGGTTGTGTGGTGGTTGAAATGGTGACGGGCGGATTGCCATGGGACACTTGTGACGCACACGATCTAATGGTGAAGCTTTTCTTGGGAGAATCGCCAAACATCCCCGAGGACATGTCGATTTTAGGCAAGGATTTCTTGAAGAGGTGCTTTGTTATGGATCCAAACCAAAGGTGGAGTGCAAGTATGCTGCTAAGACACCCGTATCTTCGCCCAGAGCATGAGGTTCCAAGAGGTGTTCAACAATCTTGCAACTCATCTCGTTTTTCAACATATTTTCAAGAAGAAAAAGTATTCCAGCCTAGACTTGAGCATCTGCTGCAAAGGATTTCAGAGCCATAGCCACTAATGTTGGTTAATTATTTGTGTAGTATATGGAGAACCTTTTGTTTTTTTCTCACAACTTGGCAGTGAAAGCAGTTGTGAATCCTTCCCTTCACCTGTTTTTTTCTTTTTTCCATTATTCCATTATGTAATCAGTAATACTCCTACGTTAGAGCATATTTCCTTTTTGTTTGGAATGATTATATTGATGTACCGAATGAAAGAATTTTCTGAAGCAAACGTGTCAATGCTATGCAAGAATTTCTTTTCTTAAGCAAACGTTTCAATGCTATGCAAGAATTTCTTAATCTAATTGTGTTTTGTTTTTTTTATCTAACACATCCCATTCTTTTACATATTATCAAGACAAACAAGTAGTTGCGAACTTCCGCTGGGTTTCATAGCGTGCGAACTTCATAGAGAACTTGCTAGTTGAAGTAGTTGCACTCTTTAGTTTTGTTAGCTTGTTTTACTGGTCTTTATTGGATTTAAGGTTGTCTTAAACTTTAAAAAGTTTGTCTTAGTATCAGACTTTCTGCAGCATTCTTCTTATAATGAACCGTGAATTTTGTCGAAAAAATTTCCATGCTTTCAGTTAATTAGGAAATGAAATGGTGAGTAAAACATATTCATGCATGGCAGAGAACTCAACTGGTTAATTTAAAATCAGAGCGAGCTGAAGTTGTTCCGAGCTATTTATTCGTATGCTGACTTGTCCTGCACCTCTGTTATTCAAATTGGCCCGTGCTATTAAGTTCGTAGATCGTCCAACAGGAACCTGTGACTGTATATTGCATCCAATGGCAAGATCTCCATGACGGAAAGTCCAAGTGTAGACGAGGAGCGACCTAGAGGGTAATCTTTGTCCCTCAAAAGTGCACCCCCTGTCATGACAACCTGAAACCGCTTATTAGCAATCAATTTGTCTTCAACTTTAACTCCAGCTGATAATGTAACTTAGATACCAGCGTTTGCCTTGTTCTTCCTGAAATTACTAAACCTTGTCTCAGCGCTCAGAGTGTAGGCCAAGTCCTTTCCAACAGTCTACATATCTAAACCTACAGAAGTTGCTTTACCTTCCCCATGCTTCAAAGAACCGGCTAATTCATTTGGACATTGGCATCCTTTTTGTCCATTGTAATCTGGCTAGAAAATGAAATGGTAAATCTATCTGTCCACATTAACACCTTCATATCCATCATCATGATCCCAACCGTGAGTATCTAGAACAGGCCTCAAAAGCCACAGATTGGAGGAATCAAGGTAACGATACCGATGAGTAGGATTACCACAATCTAACTTCTCAAAGTATGCCTTTTTCTGAGCTTTAGTCAGCCGCTTGAAAGGTGGTAACTCATTATATTCTGATTCATCCTCAGAGTCAGAGGATTCAACCAAATCATCGTATAAACCATCCTCATCAGTCATCACCATACTGCTGCTCTTCAGGCAGCTTAACTAGTGGTCTTGACTGAAGAATAGATGAAAGGAGGTGACCTTGATCGCGTAGCAAAAGCCATTCCCGGAGGAGTATCTTGCAACTTCAAAAGTGTGTTTGCTTCAGCCAGAACTTTAGAAGCAACAAATGAGGCTTCCAAACCTGACCATTTGACAACACTCCCGTTTGTTCTGCATGCAGAGTGGTTCTCCGCTAATGAAACAGGATTCATCTCCAGCTGCTTGACGAATAGCCTGCTGGACAACATGAGTGCTCTGAGTCTGAGTGACGAACATGTCATAACTAGAAGCTGTACCATTAGAGCCATCAGGTGGAGCAGAAGCTGCATGAGTCAGAACCACAATTGCATTAAATCATATAGATGGACCAAAGATCTTAGTGATGGTGCGCAGGAGGGGCATATCACCAAAATCTCTGGTTTGCATGTCCAACCTATCCAGGCCACACACAATTTCAGGAGGTGTTTTATTACCGTTTTGGTCCCTGTAATCGTGCATATTTTAATTTCTGCCTCGTATTTACATTTCTTTGATTTCAGTCCTTTTTATGCATCTTGCCATGCCATGAATTTGTGGTTGTATGTATATGTTATGTGGTTGCTTCTTTTTTTAGTCTTGTTTGACATCTTATGTTCGTTTATATAATATTTTTTATAATATATAATTTATACATAATATAAGGTTTTATAAAGTGCATAGTTTATACATAATATAAGCTTATATAATATGGTTTACACATAATACGTTTTTATATATAACATATAGTTTTATATATAATATATAATATGTATGTAATATATAGTTATATATATATATAATATGGTTATATTAATATAAAATATAATATATATATATTGATGATTTTTTAACATAATATATATAATGATGATTACCCGAATAATATATATATATATATATATATATATATATATATATATATTACCTTAGTATAATGTAACGTTTTTACGTATAGTAATGTTCATATGACATTTGAGATCTCATTAAAAAAACCATATAAATTCAATTCGAATATTATTATTATACCATATAAATTTTGATTTTTTTAACAGTAATTTTTTTATTTAAAAGAATACCACAACTATGCCTCGTTAAAAAAACCCTTAAGCCTAGTTGGGGAAAAAGACTGCAATGATTGTGGTATAAATACATCATCCCATCATATCCACTTTCCACATAGGGTAATACTAAGTACTAACACATACTACACAGTACCAACATTGAAGATTCAAAGGAACAAAGAGGCTCGCTAATGAGCAACTACTCCGCTGCCTAGTTATCACTGTAGAGAATGAGGTCTTTGGCTCTGTTGATACCCTTCTTGGCTAAGGAGTCGGCAAGGATGTTATTTTCTCTATCAATGTGGCTGATTTTTCAAGAGGTATTTTCGCACTCCTTACGACACTGTAAAATTAAATATTTGAAGTTTAGAGGGAACCTTTTAGGATCAGACATCCATTGAACCACTAAAGTACTACCACTTTCTATCTGTAGCCTGCCTTTATCTGCCCAAGTATAGTTTTTGAATAACTTACAAGCTTCCCTTATTGCTATTATTTCAGTGGTGGTTGCGTCTGTGACACCAATATATTTGGAGAAAGTAATAAGACATGTAGCTCTATTATTGCGTAGAACTCCCTCAATTTCGGCTTTTTCATAGCTACCAATAACTGGTCCGTCTGTATTGAAAATGAAGACATTTGGGGGCGGAGGCAGCCACAAGCTTCGACTGACACAAGGGTTTCTTCCGAAATTGTTGAATTTGTCCGGTAATAGTAGTAGATCATTTGTCGAGATGGGAGTCTCAGTCCAAATAGCAATGCACCATAAGCTCAAACACAATATACACAAATCATAAATATGTTCCATATTCAAAGTTTTTCCATGGAATATTATTTCATTTCTACCTAACCAAAATGACCACAATAAGCAGTAGAAGCTGAGTCGCCATACCTTTATATGGATATGATACGCTGAGTTGAAAACCAGGAGTACATGAGTGTTTTTAGATTGCCCAGAAATAACATGTTGAGATTCCACATTTGGCACCATTTTTGCCGGATTGTCCATATCATTGTACAGTGACACAGAATATGATTAACTAATCCAGGGGTTTTGTTACAAAAAGGACACATACTTGAAATTTTTGAAAGGCATCCCCCTTTTTTGTAGTTCATCTTTAGTTGGTAGCCTTTCAAGGATTGCTTTCCAAGTGAAAGCTTCGACCTTTGGAGTAGCAAGCCCCGACCATACAAGCTTCCAAATGTCTTCTTGTACTGTCGGTAGGGGATTTATTACTTCTAAGGCAGATTTTACCTTAAAACTTCCATTCGAATTGGCAAGCCATCTAATATTATCCTTCACATTTGGAATAGGCTTTACTGCCTCGAGAACTTGCTTGAAATTATTCCAAATATCTCTCTCAGCAATTACACCATTTTTACAACTGCAAGGGCAAAATTTCTGGGAAACAATGTAATACCCTCGATGTACCCTAGAAGAAAATAAATTAAGTCGGTTTATTTAATTAAATTAATTGATCACAAATTAATTGTAATTAGACTAAGCCTACCCCTTGTAATTAGTTAACTCTAGAAGAGAGTTGAGGGGTAAAATTGAGACTTCCTCAGCCCCTAATTATCACATGGCCAACCATTTGAGTGTGAGAGAGAAGGGAGATTAGACTTTCCACTATCAAACAAAACCCACTTCTCCTTCTTTCTTTCTTCTTACCGTGAGTTTATAGTGAAATAGGAGAGATTATGTTGCTGGTTTTGCTGGCCATGGAAGGGTGTTGAAGCTCAAATTAAAATTAGAATAAAGAGGAATTAGAAATTTGCATTGTAAGTAGCCTCCTTGTCATCATTTTGTTAACCGATTGTGCAGTGCATTTGCATGAGTTTTATTTTGAATTCATGGATGAAAATATTAGTATCATACATGCATGTGTTGTCATGATCTTAGAATTGAAATTTGATGAAGGGTAGTACTTGAAAATTGATTTTAGCTTGAATTAGAGAACCGATTAACCTAAGGATAGATTTAAAGATAGTGTTTAAGGCTTTGGACTAATCTAAAAAATTGAAAGTATTAGGGTTGAATTGGAAAAATTCTATTAGGAATGAATTGAAGACTAGGGTCTTAATTACAAGGTTTAGGCTTTGGATTGGCTAAAATGAGATTAAAATGAAGCTAGATTGAGGGAATTATCAAATTGGTTCAGTAAATTATGAAAACTGAAATTTGGGACTGTTTTGTAATAATTAGAAAATGCTAGGATTAAAAATTGATTAAATTGTGATTCTAGAGATTTGTTTAAAAATCATGCGTTTATGTTAGAAAAATTTTAGTAACTTGAAATTGAACTTAAAATGGCTCAAATTGATAATTTAAGCAAATTAGTGAAAGCTGTCCATAAACAGTCCTGTTTCGAAACATCAACTTTGAAAATTCACTATAAATCGTATATATAAAATTTGAAGCTTAAATTTTGATAGATTAAACTTTCATATGTCTCTTTTAGTTGAGAGAAAACGGAATTCAATTTGAAGCTATGTGCTAAAATCTGAAAGTGGATTAAGTTTGGCACACCAAAACTGTTTAGAATCTGAAATACCTATAAAGAAGTAATAAGCTGTATTAATCTAGAAATGATAAAAAGTGAGAAAATTTTGGTTAAATAGGATATCGAATTAACTTTTTAAGAAAAAAACAAAACAAAAACTTTACAAAATCTAGTTGAATCGGACAATTGTTAAACAATGCTTCAATCCTCTCGATCTCATTGGCAAAAGAAAATTCTTTCGGTAAACTCTAACTCGACTCAAGTATGAACTATATAGCTTAAGTATGGTTTCATGTTTCCCGTTGGATTAGCTGTGCGAACAAGAGAACGGCAGTCACGCAGGGACGGAAGCGCGACGACGATAATCTTGTCGTCAGACAGTGGCTAACAGCGGTGGCGGCCGGAATGACAAAGATAAAAGTTAGAGTTTTTTATTTTTTAAATCGACTAAAGTTGTATTTGATCCAATTATTTTAAAATATAAAAAATATTATATATGGAAAATAATTTAATATCAATTTTATTTTAAAAAATAAATTAATTATATGTTGAGTTCTTGAAATTCTTAATTTTTATTAATCAATTTATTGGTGTTCAACGTTAGTGGTGTTTAACGGTGTTCGTCGCACATGGTAGACTCATACTACATTTATATTATTTACTATCATAATATATAATTATTTAGATAATTTTTAATTCCAAAGTAATGCATCAACCACTTTGCTAATAAATTTAAATATATTAGAAGTCAATTGAAGAGAAGAAAAGAAAAAAATACTTATTATATTTTTTTAAAAAGATTTATATCTAATACATTGACGGTGGAAATTGAAAGTTTCTACGAGCTCTATAACAATCTATGTACTATTATAATTTTTTATTTAAAGAAAAACAATCTATGTGCTATATCTCATATTTGTATTTTCATCTTTGTACTAAAAATGGATAAATTGATTATTGTACATTTTAAAATTAGCAAAATAGATTATCCTTTAAAAAAAAACCCTTCTTTTTTTTGTTAATAAAGTAAAATAACTTGTTTAGTCTATTGCGTTTATAATGATACATTTTTTATTATTTACTATCATAATGTATAACCATTTAGATAATTTGTTATTCTAAAGTAATGCATCAACCAATTTGTTAATAAATCTGAATATATTAGAAGTCAATTGAAGAGAAGATAAGAAAACATACGTATCATATTTTTTAAAACGGTATATCTAATACACTGACGGCGGAAACTGAAAGTTTTCATAACCGCCTTAGTTTTAGGGTTTATGGTAATAGTTTAGGGTTTATGATTAAGGGGTTTAGGTGTAAAAGATTATAATTTAGGGATAATGGTTAGAATTTAGGCTTTAGATGGCGGGGTTTAGTTTTTATAGTAATATGGTTAGGATTAAGTTTTAACTTATAAACGTTGAATTATAACCCTAAACCCTAAATTTTAACCACTATCCCTAAATAATAAAGTCTTACACCTAAATTCTTAAACCCTAAACTAATACCCTAACCCCTAAAACTAAGGCGCTTGTGAAAACTTTCAGTTTTTACCGTCAGTGTATAGGATAATAATCCTTTTTAAAATACATTTTTATGCTAATGTTGTATGATTACTCAAATTAGGATTTGAAATCTTTCTTATTCTTAGAATATTTTATATTTATATATATTTCGAAGTTTTTTATGATGTTATTTATCAATTATAAGTTTAGAAAGAAGAAGAAGAAGGAGGCATAAAATCAAAAATAGCCTCCAACGTTTGATCTTTTGGTCACTTTAGCCCCTATTCTTTTTTGGTGCAAACAAATCTTTAACGTTTAGTTTTCGTTTAAATTTTAGCCCCTATTCTTTTTTGGTGCACACGATCTAATGGTGAAGCTTTTCTTGGGAGAATCGCCAAACATCCCCGAGGACATGTCGATTTTAGGCAAGGATTTCTTGAAGAGGTGCTTTGTTATGGATCCAAACCAAAGGTGGAGTGCAAGTATGCTGCTAAGACACCCGTATCTTCGCCCAGAGCATGAGGTTCCAAGAGGTGTTCAACAATCTTGCAACTCATCTCGTTTTTCAACATATTTTCAAGAAGAAAAAGTATTCCAGCCTAGACTTGAGCATCTGCTGCAAAGGATTTCAGAGCCATAGCCACTAATGTTGGTTAATTATTTGTGTAGTATATGGAGAACCTTTTGTTTTTTTCTCACAACTTGGCAGTGAAAGCAGTTGTGAATCCTTCCCTTCACCTGTTTTTTCTTTTTCCATTATTCCATTATGTTTTTTTTTTTGCTCGGCATAAAATGATTTTTATTGAGTGAATCAATTACACCTACCCGGTTGCAAGCCTCATTAAAAACCCCCTAAACCTAAATGGGGAAAAGAGTGCTTAACAACCAGGGAATACAAAAAAACTGCAGAACCAGACCCGAAGAAATACACCCAAGAACAAACATTACAACACTTAACATTCATGCACTTAGACTCTATCACCCATAAAATCACCAGAACTTAACTACCAAACTAACACAGGACAAACTTTCACTTTCTAATTTCCCATCAGCACCTAATTTTACTGTAAATAATCTATCATTTTACCCATTTTAATTCAAAAGAAAAGACGAAACAGAGCTCACCACCATGCTTTGAACAGATCTGGTTTTGTTGATCCCGACTTCGCAAGGCCTCCAGCCAATCCTTCCCTAGCTGCCAACGAGTGCTGAAACTTCAATGAAACAAACTTACTTGACAGTCGATCTACCTCCAACAAATCTGGCCACCAACACCATGGACGACTAGAAGGATTACGCATCCAATGCAGCACCGAAAGGGACGTTACCTCTATCACCATACCAGGTAAACCCCACCCTTTAGCTTGAATACACATTTCCAAAGCTATTTTAATAGCTGACACCGTAGCAAAATCAGTTCCCAGATTATCTATTGGACCATAAAACAGCCCGCGAATTATACCATTTTCAGTGCTCACCACTCCTCCTACTCCAGCCCTTCCTTCCCAAATACCTCCAATGACTGAGAACTTCAAGCTTCCTAAACCTGAAGCAGCATTTTCCTTTAGGGTCATATTCTTTGTCGAAACAGTTGAGAAGCAAAGCCAAGGGCTATCCCACCATCGAGTCACATCCCAGTTTGCACTTCCTTTTGAAGCTTCAATCCAAGTTTGTGCTCTAAGTTTTACATAAAAAATGAGATTATGAACACTCGTATTTTTCTCATTGAACACGACATCATTTCTAGCTAGCCACAAACTCCACAAACCTGCAGCACAAGAAATTAACCAGGCTGATTTCTGACTTCCGGTGTAGGACACTGAAAAACAGAAGATGAACATCAATTCTATATTACGACACCCTTGCCAAGCAATCCCCCACCACCTGCATATTTCTTCCCAAAAACTAACTGAAAAACTGCAATTAAGAAATAAGTGATTGGCATCTTCTAATTTCTCATGACATAGCACACAAACACAATGCGATTCTTCTAGACTTATCCCTCTATCTCGCAAGAAGATCTTCGTAGGAATTCTTTCCAATTTCAGCATCCATAGGAAACTCCTTACCTTCGACGGCACCTTTAATTTCCATAGTTTTTCGAAATTAAAATCTGGTTTCAACACTTCCGAATCAGCCAACAACAACGTCAATCTCTTAACTGAAAAAGTTCCATTTTTCTCATGATTCCAGACGATTCTGTCTTCGACACCTGATTTCAATTTCACACTTTTTACCGTCTCCTCAATTACTTGCACCTGTCTCTTTTCGCGATCAAGTAAAGGTCTGACAAAATATTCCTCCCAATTGATTCCAACAAAAGAGCCATCGACTGCCACATTTGCAACTGCTTCTACTTTTCTTGAGAAGATACGATAGAGTCTCGGGTAAATATCCCTCAAAGCTTTGTCTTCAATCCATATATCTTCCCAGAACATTATTGTTTTACCATCACCAATAACCCATCTGAAATCTTCAAAGCTCATCCAGGACGTAACTGAGTCATTCTTCCAGTTCCGAATTATCCCCCTCCAAATAATAGACGCCTTCTTTGTATAATCCAAGTCCATGAACCAGGATTGCTTCATCCTGCCATACTTTGCGCGAATTACTTTATTCCACAGAGCATTCTTTTCTGTCGCAAATCTCCAGCCCCACTTTGCAAGTAATGCTTTATTTTTAGCTTCCAAGTCCGAACCATGTGAATTTCTTCCCTGTCATTGGTAAATCTATCAAATTTCCTTCGGAAATGAAGGAATTAAATTCTATGCTCCCAGATAAGACTCCTCTACAACCAGATCTCTCACTTCTATTTCGAACAGCGTTAAAATCCCCCCTATCAACCACACTGCCTCATCCGACTTTTTAATTTCTAGAAGATCATTCCATAGCAGAATTTGCTTCGATAAAACGCAAGGAGAGTACACATTAACAATAGCTAATTTCGACTCAACTTTCTCCCAAGTTCCAACCAGATAAATAAAATTGTGGTTTTGTATAGAAGAATCCAAATTAAATACTTCTCTATCCCAAATGGTAACAATACCTCCAGACTTACCAATTGATGTAGATATTCGAAAATCAAAATTATCATCATACCATATTTTCCGAATTACTTCCTCTGAGATACTTTCCAACTTTGTCTCTTGTAGCAGCAACATTTCAGGCTTTTGTTCTCTAGCCAAAACCCTAACCGCTGAAATCTTAGAGTCTGCCCCTAATCCCCTGACATTCCACGTTAATACCTTCATCTCTTTGAAACGCTGTTCAGTTCTTTAACACAAAAAATTAAAGTTTTTCAAGACGAGCTATCTCCCTTACCACTTCTTCCTCTTTACCCACAATTTTCACGCCTAGGCTTTTAACCAAATCCAACGCACTTCTGGCTTCCCTTGTCTGAATCTCCCAATGTGCCACCATGTCAGAGTCTGAGAGTGACCTCCCAGACACTCCCGGAGATTCCAACTTCTTCTTCTTTAACTTGTTCCTGCGAATTGCTCTATCTTTTTTCTTTCTTTCACTCTCTGATAATGCTCTATCTTGGAAATCAGAAAGAGAGCCGTACCTTTTTTCTTTCGGCCATTTATTCATCGAACCAAAATCTGAAACAACTAGTCTAGGGTCCTCTTCAAAGTCTTGGGCCTCGTCCAAATTCAGCCCAGATCCCTGCTCTGCACGACCCCCATTCTGAACATTATTATGATAATCTACTATCTCTTCCCATCTTTTTTCTTCCACATTTTTGAACAAAGGGTTATCTGCTAGGCCCATATTTTCAGTTCCCTCCACAGCTCGTGAAGAAACAATAAACTGATCCGGGATGGGTTCTGAAACAACACTTTTCTCTTCAGCTACATCACCTTTACCTTGTTGGGTTTCTTTCCACCCACACCCACCAGGTTCAGGCCCCATTACTACTTTGGCCCAACTTCTACTCTTATTTTTTTCCAGCTCCTCATCTGATATGGCGTTATTATTCTCTTCCGACCCTTCATCTGTACAAGCATTTGCCTTTTTGAGATTCGGCGACATGAACCTTTTAGGCGTGCTACACATAAATTCCATTTCTCCCAGTTTACTATCAAAATCTGCACTTCTCATTGAATACCCATCAAAGTAATCTTTTCCCATGAAAGTTTCATTAAATGCATCTTCTTCCTTCCCGTTCCGATCCTGAGCTTCTTTTTCCGGCGACTGACTTTCTTCCATCTCCGATTGAGAATCTGAGTTGTTCTGTCCTTCTTGTCTTCTGTTAACACGTTCTTTTATACTATGCTCTTCCTCTGATAACCCAATCTCGAGCACTCTTACTTCGTGGATTACATTTCCCACCTCCAGCTGAATTACGTCCTCAATCTTCTCTTTTGTAGCTGTAGTAATCATAATGGTGAACCGTTCTGCATCTATCGTATGAAAAGCATTCTCCCCTACTGCTTCCATTTTGCCCCATATTTCTGCAACCCTGGTGAACGTGGTATGATTCCAGCAGTGCAGAGGAATCCCATAAACTTCTATCCATGTTGTTCTTTCAAGGCTGACAATGGCTTCAGACCATGGTTCTACTTCCAGAAAAATTTCTTTTAAATAAGACCAATTTAATTCCTCTAAAGACAGGTACAAATCCTCATCTTTAAAGGTTATTAAGAATTTCTTTCCTCCCATCCTTAGTATTTTGATATCACCCAGCCCCCAAGAAATAAGTCTATCCTCAATGCTTTTCACAGTGCATATCGTAGCCATCGACCCAACCAGACACCTCCTCATCTTCCATAAGTCTTCATCTTCCACATGCCCCAAATTTTTTTTAAGCTCCTTTTTCTTTGGACACCCCTCCTTCTTTTCTTTTTCTTTTTCTTCCGGCATCGACTCCCTGGGGTTCGGTTCAATATCTTTATCGTTTTTCCTACTGTCTTCATCAGGTTTTTTCCCTAAGGGGTTAGTTTTATCCTCTCCAGACTTCCTCCTCCACTGTCTTCTGTCCGTATTTTTAGCAAACGTCACCGAGATTCGGCTGCCATATAATGAAAATCCATGAAGTCTTTCCATAGCTCGCAATGCGTCCACCTTATTTTCATACCTTACAAAGCCAAATCTTTTTCCATTTTTGCTGAGCTTCCTGGGGACAAAAACATCCACGACCTTTCCATGTCTTGCGAACGCAAACCACACTCCTTTCCAATGCATCGCCGGTGCTAAGTTTTCCACGAATAACGTGATTGCCTGACGCCAAGGAGCTGCCATGTTCTCGAAATATTGTATCGATTACATTATTATTCCATTATGTAATCAGTAATACTCCTACGTTAGAGCATATTTCTTTTCTCTCGTTTTTTGAATGATTATATTGATGTACCGAATGAAAGAATTTTCTTAAGCAAACGTGTCAATGCTATGCAAGAATTTCTTTTCTTAAGCAAACGTTTCAATGCTATGCAAGAATTTCTTAATCTAATTGTGTTTTGTTTTTATTTTTTTATCTAACACATCCCATTCTTTTACATATTATCAAGACAAACAAGTAGTTGCGAACTTCCGCTGGGTTTCATAGCGTGCGAACTTCATAGAGAACTTGCTAGTTGAAGTAGTTGCACTCTTTAGTTTTGTTAGCTTGTTTTACTGGTCTTTATTGGATTTAAGGTTGTCTTAAACTTTAGGAAAATTACACTACTGACCACCAAACAAAAGTGAGGATACCTATTTGGACCACCGAACTATAGAAATTGTCAATCATGCCACCGAACTTATAAAATCAACTTATTTTGACGACCGCCGTTAAAAACTTAACGGTGGAGTGAGGAAACTGCCACGTGGCAATTGACGGAAAATTTTAAAAATTACACATTTGATCCCTATTATTTACACATTCTTTCAATTTAGTCCTAATTTTAAATTAATAAAATAATAAATTATTTAATTAAGTGGTGACATGTGTCAACACCTTATTGGAGGACTTTAATCATTTATATTTGATTTTATTAATTTATTTCCCCCCTCTAATCAGGTGGTGACACGTGTCACTACCAATTTAGAGGAGAAAAATAAAATTCTCTCCATTTGCACTAAGAAGGATTCGAACATGGGTCCATCAAGTGTAAAGCCTAGAAAATTTCTTTTTAAAATTATCTTGTCTAAATGCCATTACACACCTTATATGAGGAGACACGCAGCGAAAAAAGCAAACACCGCATGAACCAAACAAGGCGAACATTCAAAGGTTAATTTTTAGTGATTTAATACATGTCGTATCGGTACGTCTAAGGCCGTATCAATACGCCATCAACGGTCAACTCCCCATGGTCAACTTCAAGAGGCCGTATCGATACCCTTCAAGACTGGTATCGATACGCCCTTAATGGTTAAACTCCCAAAGTCAACACCAGGGACCGTATCGGACACTTAAGGCCCATATCGATACTCCAATTTCTCGTCAAAATCTCAAATTTTTAGAGAACAAATTGGGTATCGGTACGCCCCCGCGTATCGGTACGCCTCTCCTAAAAATAAAGAACAGTATCGATACAACCCTTGAGCGTATTGATACGCCCTACCTTAAAAGGCTGGTTTTAGCAGATAAAAGCATAAGGGAACTAGCAAAAGACAAACTAGATAAAAGCATAAGGGAACTAGCTAGTTAAAGTAGTTGTACTCTTTAGTTTTGTTAGCTTGTTTTACTGGTCTTTATTGGATTTAAGGTTGTCTTAAACTTTAGGAAAATTACACTACTGATCACCAAACAAAAGTGAGGATACCTATTTGGACCACCGAACTATAGAAATCGTCAATCAGACCACCAAACTTATAAAATCAACTTATTTTGACAACCGTCGTTAAAAACCTAACGGTGGTGTGACGAAACTGCCACGTGGCAATTGACGGAAAATTTTAAAAATTACACATTCGACCCCTATTATTTACACATTCTTTCAATTTAGTCCTAATTTTAAATAATAAATTATTTAATTAAGTGGTGACATGTGTCAACACCTTATTGGAAGACTTTAATTATTTATATTTGATTTTATTAATTTATTAGTCACTGCTCCATTGCACCACACAGTTCATTAGTCATTGCTCCCATTTCAGTCCCTCCCTCACCAATCTTATCGGGCACCACACCTCCGCCAACATTCTCCCCGCCCAACAGTTCCTCCACTTTCTGCGCAACATCATTTCGAATCCCCCAACAACGTCTTCAAGGTTCTGAATTCCCTACCCCATTTTCCATTTTAACAAATGTTGATTCAAGAACCTACACTACAGCAAAACAGGCTTTTCGCCGCATTTTTATAACCTTATAGCGGCGTTTTTTAGCTATAAACTTTAGGGACTAAACTGAATAAAAATAAAACTATATTAAAAAATTGAACCATATTATCAAAATTAGAAATAAATAGGGGCCAATTTTAGATTAAATAAATTTTTTAGGGATTTAACTGAACAAAAATATAATTATATTAAAAATATTAGACTATATTATAAAAACTGAAAACAAATAGAGGTTGATTTTGGATTAAATAAAAATTTAAAAGATTAAACCGAACAAAAATAAAACCATATTAATCTCAATTATAGTTTGACATATACATTATTTGTGTTAAAATATTATTAAATTTTAAGTTGGTGTACCGATTAAGCTTTTACTTTTCTTTCCTTTCTTAGAATTTGGGTTCAAATCTCTTTAGCTGTAAAATTCTTATAGTTTGTTTCCCTTGCAAAACGGTCTCATTTTGAGCGATATGAGCATCAAAATAACCCCATTTTGGGCTGCTCGTTTACTCTGTGAAGAATGATTTTGCAGTGGAAAATATTTATAGTAGGCAGTAGCAACGATTTCGGGTTGCTCCTTATTTTAGTGTTAAATCGCATTCTAAGCATCTAAATCACTTCTAAAGACTGCTGACTCAGAACTTCTGGTGCTGTATTTAGGAAATGACATGAGTGGAGTTGTTGATTAGTGAATAAAATATGGATGCTCCCTATAAACCATGACCATCTTATGATATTTTCTTATTATGATATTTTCTTTTACATGAACTTCTAAAGTTGCATGAAAGAAGTTTTAAGCTTTGTAGTCGTTTATATTGTGGTCGGTGAATCATTTCTTACATTTGACTGTCTCTCAAATGTCGATGAGTGCAAGGAGAAACTGGCTTGCCAATGTCCGGGATGCAAATGCAAAAATACCTGGGGCAGTTATGAAGTTTTGGTCGGTGAATCATTTCATACATTTGACCATCTTATTTTAGTGTTGGTTCATTTCTTACATTATGCTTGCACTAAGTATTGCTCTACTTGCACTTCTTTGCAGCTGCCATTATGGGACAGAACCATACCTGCTAAACTTTGGAATTTTGCTTTAAGGACCAAATTGAAAGAATATATAAATAAAGAGGGTTAAAATTAGTAATTTTTTAAATTAAGACTAAATTGATTGAATGAATAAATATAGAGGATTAAATGTGCTATTATACAAAGTTTTATAACAGCCACGTTAAGTACTTAACGACCGAGTTACCATTTTCTTACAAAATATAAAGTTTAATTGTCATTTTGTAACATTTAAAAGTTTGGTTACCACAACAACATCATTCGAAACCACGATATCATTCGAAACCACGATATCCATAACCGTTATGTCCACAATAACATATGTTATTAATAATTCGCAACCACGATACTCGCAGTGACTACAATAACATTCATTATCTCTGCAATTACAATAAACGCAACGCGACCAAAAACAATAACGACAACCGTAATTTAAATCCCTAATTATGAGCTCAATTTTTATTTCGCTCTAAGGGTACTATAATCTCAGAAATATGCCTGATAATAATGTCATTGTGCAATTACTTTTAAACGACAATCTAATGTAAAAAAAAAGTTAATTATGAAAAAAATTACATATTTTAAAAAGTTACAAACACGTGATTTAATTAATATATTATAGTAAGCATGACATGTGCAATATAATGGCCGGTGAACCCAAAGTTTCATCATAAAATTTATATTGATAGTTTCGACAAGCTTCGAAAGATCAATAATAGAAAGCTATTATAAAATCTTAATGTGTAGCAATAATAATAAATTGTAAGTTGTAATATAAAAAAGTATACGTATATATAAATAAATAGAAACTTAAAGTGTTACATATATAAAGGTGATGTTATAAGGCAAAGGAAATTTACATACATAAAACTGAATATAATTTTTTTTTGTCAGTTTTAAGCGTCTTTATGTATGTCTATATATTAAAATATTAAATTTAGGGTTAAGATTTAAGGTTAGGATTTAGGGTAGATTTTCAAGAATTGGGGATTAGGGTAAGGTGTATTTTTTAGGGCATAAGGTTTATGGTTTAGAATTTAGAATTTAGGGTTAGTACTCAAAATTTAATTTTTTTAGTGTTGAGGCATAGAAAAGAGTCACCGAAAAGAAGTCGAGAAGTTTTGTCCACATAAAACTATTGTTATTTATTCTAAAATTTTAATATAATAATAATAATAATAAATCAAAACGTGTTTTAAATAGAATAACCAAAAACAAGAATAAAGAATAAAGAGATGAAAGGAGATTTATATTATTATAAAAAAACTAAAATTGTGTACAATATCTTCATATGTTTATAGGCATAAGAAGTACATAATACATTAGACTCTAATTAATAGAGATAATATTCCTAATAATAAATAAATCAAATCTCCTTGATAAAGTTCTTATCATGATAGACACCCATATAGATAAATATTCATAACACTCCCCCTTGGGTGTCTATGAAGATAATGTGTCTCGTTAAAATCTTATTAAGATAAAACCCATAAAGAGAAAAAAAATCTTTAGTGAAGGAAAAAGAATACACACATCTTTGATACGCATAACTTGTTGCCTCATTAAAAACTTTACCAGGAAAACCCATTGGGACAAAACCTTGGTTAAGGGAAAAAGAGAGCAACACGTATTTCCCCCCTCATAAAAATGTCACATAAGATCTCTAACTCGACGCAATCCGATGTTGTAAATTAACTTCTCAAACAGAGCTTTAGTGAGTGCCTTAGTAAATATATCTGCTAAATTATCACATGAACGAATTTGTTGGACATCAATGTCTCTATTCTTTTGCAAATCATGAGTGAAGAAGAATTTTGGTGAGATATGTTTTGTTCTATCACCCTTTATGCATCCTTCTCTAAGTTGAGAAATACATGTTGTATTATCTTCATATAAGATTGTTGGAGCTACTTTTTCAGAGTGTAAACCACAATTCTCTTGAATGTGATGGATTATAGACCTTAGCCACACACATTCACGACTAGCCTCATGGATAGCTAAAATCTCAACATGATTGGAGGAAGTGGCAGTAATTGTTTGTTTCATTGAATGCCAAGAAATTGCAGTACCACCGTATGTAAATACATAACCAGTCTGTGATCGAGCATTATGCGGATCAGATAAGTAACATGCATCCGCAAAACCAACCAGTTCTGTTTTGGATAGTGTAAAACTAATGAATTTATTTTGATATAACAAATGATTTAAGGACTAAAATGAAAAGAAGAAAATAAATTTTTAAGTCCTTAAAACTTCCCAAAGTCTCTAAGAAAATTGTCCAAGTCAAAACCTAAGTTCATTAAAATTTTTCTAAGTGTTTTCCAAGTCAAACAATGATTTTCGAGTCATCGTTTCGGAATGGCCCTTACGCGTTTTGGAACGTTTTGAAACTGTTAACCTAAATTTCGGAACTAGCCTTCCCTTTTCGATACGAGTGTATCGAAACAGGTCTCAGTGTTTCAAAACGGATGAAGAACAACATAACGATTTGAACCATTTCTATACGGCAGTATCGAAACGACCTCAAACGTTTCAAAACAATATTCAAACTTTGATTAAAAAATATGACCGTTGCACTTTTATAACTGATTTTCAGAGAAACGGTTAGAGTGTATCGAAACGTTTTAAGCTGTTTCGGTACGGTCTCTTAATTACACCACAACGACTATTTCTATTTTAGTTTGTTTCGAAACAGGGTCGAGCGTTTCGGAACGGGTAGTTGCAAAAGTGCATTTATGGTGGGAAGATTGCATCACAACGGCTATAATTATGATGGCAACAACCCCAACGGCTAGAATTCAATGAAAAGGTATAAAATAGAGTCCTAAAAGCACCAGCAACAACTATTGATCCTAAGAGAAATATCCAAACATCAAATACAAGCTCTTGTACAAAATTTCCATATTTCTTGTAAACCCCAATTGTGGTTCTTTGTATTTCCCATTTTATTTGATTCAATTGGGTCGAGTGCTTGTAATAAGGCTACATTTGTATTGAGAGCTACTAGTTATTAGCCTTAAACTTCTTTGTAAACCTTGTGTGAGGATTGGGTCAATTTTTGGGTAGAAAATTGGCCATTGTGTAAAGGTTTCCTCTTAAGCCTAGAAAATGGGAAAATCAACTAGTGGAGTTGTTGGAAAATCCTTAGTGGGAGTTAAGATAGTGGATGTAGAGTTCAATTGGAACTTGAACCACTCTAAATCCCTTGTCTTGATATTTTTATTTTCCCACTTCACCACCAAACTTTCTAAAAATCCAATTCACCCCCTCTTGGCTTAAATCAATTCAACAATCCACTCAACAATTGATATCAGAGCCTACCTCTTTTGAAGGATTAACAACCACAAGAGGAGTTACTAGAAGAGTGTGATCAAGTTTAAAGACAAGCCATGTCATCTACTTCAACCTCCAATCTTTACGAGTCACAATCCACCACTAAACCACTTTTTTTCAATGGGGACAAATGCCCATTGGAAGAATCTGGTGCGTCTCTTCATTAAGTCAACGAATTATATGGTTTGGGATGTAGTGGAAGAAGGTCCTTACATTCCGGTTAAAATAAACGATGAAGGAAGACTAGTTCTGAAGGTGAAGTCGGAGATGACCGAGGAAGATAGACGAAGGATGCAAGTCAACGGCAAAGCTCTACACATTATATTTTGTGCACTTGGTCCGGATATCTACTCGAAGGTTTCATCTATTGAAAGCGCGAAAGAAGTGGGGGACACTTTGGAGACGACTTACGAAGATACTAGCGATGCGAAGGAGACGAAGATCGGGTTGTTAAATTTTAGGTATGAAAATTTCAAGATGGACCCCGATGAGAGCGTCTCAAAGATGTTTGATCGTCTTTCGATCATCGTCAACGATCTTAAAGGATTCGATGAAGTGATTCCCGAAGATAAGCTAGTAAGGAAGCTTCTATACTCTCTCCCGAAGTCTTGGGATGGTAAGAGGACGATCATCATTGAAGCTAAGAATTTGAAAACTTTGAAGCTTGATGTGCTTGTTGGGTCTCTTCTTACACATGAGATTATGAAGCAAGGAAGAGAAAAAGAAAAGAAGAAGGAAGAAAGAAGAATAGAGAAGCATGAGGTAGAAAAGAAGAAGAAGCTAGGAGTTGCTCTCAAAGCCTCTCTATAAGAGGAGAGCTCTTCTGGTTAGGATGAAGACTTTGAGGAGTTGGCTACGATAACTAAACGATTCTCACAGTTCATGAAGTCCAACCGAGGGAGAAAATTTCAAAGAAAGATGGACTTCAAGAACAAAGGCAAAAAAGAAGAGAGGGATCTGATCATTTGCTTTGAGTGCAAGAAGCCGAGTCACATACGTTCTGATTGCCCTCAACTCAAGAAGAAGGGCTTTGAGAAGAAGAAGAAGCTCAAAGCCAAGCTTGCTACTTGTATTCATGAGGAGTCATCCGAGGACGAGGAACATGAAGTGGCCAACCTTTGCCTCATGGATCTTGAGGAGGATTCGATGGTAACCTCTAACTCATCTTGCTTTGATTTTACATTTAATGAATTACATGATGCATACGATGAGTTACAAGAGGTATATGATGAGTTAGTTGAAACATATAAGGAGTCAATTTTGAGAAACAAGAAAAATATTTCCGATTTAAAAATTCAAAATGAGTTTATTTCAAAAACTAACTCAGAATTGGAAAAAGAGGTTTTATATTTAATAAATCTTTCAAATGATCTTATGAAGAAAAATCTTGATCTTGAAAAACTTCTTTCCGATTTTCAAGATTATCATACAAAGGAAGTGGATAATGTTAAAACTTCTATTACTATTGGTAGAAACAATTTTGAAAATGGAAACTCTTCTAAAACCTAATATGTAAAAAGAAAATCTTTTAATCCTAAACAAAGAAATTTTTCTAAGCAATCTAAAATCAAAGAATTAGGAGTGTTTGGGTTCCTAAGGAACTCATTATTTCTAATAACATGAATGCTATTGCTTCTTGGATTCCTAAGGGAACCAAGGTTTTAACGGCTAACACTCATGGACCCAAAATGATTTGAGTACCAAAAACCAAATCCTAATTTCTTTGTTTGTAGGGGGAGCATTGCTACAAGGCCAAAGCACAAAGTCAAAATTCGTGGTACCTTGATAGTGGATGCTCGAGGCACATGACCGGAGACAAGAGTCGATTCATGGAATTAAAGCCAAAAAGTGGAGGAGTAGTAACATTTGGTGACAACTCCAAAGATCACATTGAAGATATTGTCTCCATAGGTAATCACTCTTCCATACACATTGAAAATGTTTTGTATGTCAATGGTCTAAAACATAACTTATTGAGCATAAGTCAACTTTGTGATAAAGGATTTAATGTTATGTTTTATAAAAATGGGTGTAGAATTGTTGACTTTAAATCTAATAAAACAATGCTCATTGGTCATCGCATAGGCAATATATATATGGTGCATCTAGATGACATTCATACATCCCATGCATGCTTAGTTGCACAAAATGAAAATGATGCATGGTTATGGCATAGGAAACTAGGACATGCTAGCATTTGTGTTTTGGAAAAATTAGTTTCCCTTAATCTAGTTAGAGGCCTACCTAAGCTCAAGTTTTCGTTAGACAAAATTTGTGATGCATGTGCTAAAGGTAAACAACATAGAGCCTCATTTAAGTCCATTAATGATATTTCTACAAGTAGGTGTTTGCAATTGATCCATATGGATCTCTTTTGGCCAATTAGGGCTACTAGCTTGGGTGGAAAATCATATGCTTTTGTGCTTGTTGATGATTACTCTAGATATACTTGGGTTCTCTTTTTAAGCACCAAGGATGAGGCTTTAGAAAACTTCATCACATTTTCAAAAATAACCCAAAATGATCTTGAACTTAAAATTTCACACATTAGAAGTGATCATGGAACGCAATTTCAAAATATTGGTTTTGATGACTTTTGTAATGAAAATTGGATTAGCCATAATTTTTCGGCTCCTCGAACTCAAAAGCCTATCGTGTGTTTAACAAAAGAACTTTAGTTGTAGAGGAATCTATTCATGTGGTTTTCGATGATAACCTCCTTCCGAGGAAGGATTCTTGTGATGATGATGATGTAGGGATCATTGAAGCCAACGATGGTGGAGAATCATCAAAGGTGAATGAGATTCCAACCAAAGAGGAAGAAGCACAAGAACTGCCTCTAGAAGCATTGCAAGACATGTCTCTTGAGGAAAAGGAAGTGAGCTACCCAAGGGAGTACAACTATGTCAAGGGTGGTGAGATCTTGAGTGATCCATCCAAGGAGGTAACTACTCGCTCGTCTCTTAAAATGCTTAATCATGTTGCATTTATCTCATGCATTGAGCCTAAGAATGTTAAAGAAGCATTAAAAGATGACTTTTGGATTATGACCATGCAAGATGAGTTAAATCAATTTGAGAGAAGTAAAGTGTGGACATTAGTTGATAGACCTAAAAATAAATCTACTATAAGAACTATATGGGTCTTTAGAAACAAACTAGATTAGAGTGGTAACATAGTGAGAAACAAGGCTAGGCTTGTTGCTCAAGGTTAGACTCAAGAAGAGGGAATCGATTTTGATGAAACCTATGTACTCGTAGCTAGAATGGAAGCCATTAGGATGCTACTTGCATTTTCATTTTATCATGATTTCAAGCTTTTTCAAATGGATGTCAAAAGTGTGTTTTAAATGGTTTTATAAACGAAGAAGTGTATATGGAACAACCATCGGGTTTTGAAGATCCTATTTTTCCAAACCATGTCTTTAAATTGTCAAAAGCTTTGTATGGTTTAAAACAAGCTCCTAGAGCATGGTATGAAAGACTTTCAAGTTTTCTAGTTGGAAAAGGTTTTGAGAAAGGAAATGTGGACACAACACTTTTTATTAAAAATAATGGCAAAGATATTTTAGCAGTTCAAATTTATATTGATGATATTATATTTGGTTCTACTAAAGAATTGTCTTGTCAAGATTTTTCTAAGTTGATGCAAGGTGAATTTGAAATGAGCATGATGTGGGAGCTCTCATTCTTTTTGGGACTACATATCAAACAAATGAAGGATGACATCTTCATCAATAAGCTAAGTACATCAAAGATATGCTCAAAATGTTTGGCTTGGAGCAAGAAAAGCCTCAAGCTACACCAATGAGTTCATCCACAAAGCTTGATAAAGATGAAGGAGGTAAGTGTGTTGACTCTAAGCTTTATCGCTCTATGATTGGATCTTTGCTTTACCTTACCGCAAGTAGACCGTATATATTTTTTAATGTTTGCTTGTGTGCTAGGTGTAGAGTGTCCAGAAGTTCTATATTTTATGCACATTCCTACACTTATTATTGTTGTTCTTAAGCTTAGTTAGGCATAATTAGATGCATGTCATGCATTATAACAATATATCTTATTTTACCATGCTTTATTTGAATATCTTATATTTGGTAGAGAAAAGGTATTGTTTTAGTTAGTTTTCTATTTTAGGTGCTGGTTGCTGATCAGAGGAAGAGAGGACAGGAAAGAAGGGATCATAAAGAGCTGTACTAAAGCAGTTCTAGTTGCCGCCAAAGACGCTGCCGCTGTAGAATGCCGCCTCCAAGGACGCCGCCGCCGCAGAATGCCGCCCAGCGGTAATACACCGACATAGTCAAGATGGGTCTCGTTTGATAGAGGACATTTTTCTGAATCCATTAAGCCCAATCCTGCATTTTTCTGAGGCCTGGAGCGGTGTATAGAGCTAATTGAAGTTCGATAAGCAAGGTGGCTTATACTTACTTGTGAAACAAGGCAACATGAAAAGAAGGATTTCTATTCCAAGAAGGATTTCTACTCCAAGAAGGACTTAGACTAGATCTTTTCCTATATAAACCTCATGTATTTAGCAAATCAAGGATATAGATTAAGAAAGAGATATATAAAGGGAGTCGGTTATGTTCTAAACTCCTTAGGGTTTAGGTTTTTGCTTGTAAAGTAGTTGTGAGAAACGATTGTATTAGGATAAGTTGTTTTGCAATAAATATTCCAAGTTTACTTAATCCATTGTTCTTCATTCTTTCAATCTTTCTACACCATTCGTTTGAGAGAATCAATTTGTCAGGCATGAAAGTGCAAGGCTCATGAAACGGTTAAGTACGGTCACAACAAGAGGCGTGACTAACTTGGTTCCACACTAGTTTACAAGTTTCAACGTCTAAAAGGGATCACCAACCGATTTGGCTAACTTGGTTCCACACTAGTCCTCAAGTTAACATCTCGAGCATCCTAACCTAGAAATAGGAGGGATCATTGTCGACTATCCTGTCGAACTTAGAGTATCTGCTACACTTGCTGCCAGGACGTCTTTCCATTCCACCCGTCGAGACAGTACACACCCCTGCAGTGGCAGTGACCCGCTTCGGCCGCGTGAGAGGGTCGTAGTTTGCCGCCTGCCATACCCGCTGAGGCAGCATATCGTGGCAGCGCAATCCAACCTTAACCTATGCAATGCAGTCAACACACTACTGAGCAGTAATAACCTGGCCCATCCTATCACTCTGATCTCCCCTTCTTTAATTAATTGTGCATTTAAATTTCTCGTGCAAATATACACTCGAAGGAACTATTCCAATCCTCGTGGGATTCGACATCTTTTATACTATAACTCTGCATGAGTGTGCACTTGCGCTCTCACAAAAAGGGAACACCTACACGCCCTACATGTTTTTGGTGCCGTTGCTGGGGATTGGCAATAGCGACTTCGTTTTATTTTCTGCACTCTTTATTTAATTGCATTTAAATTTCAGATTTTTTTAACTTTTTTTCTTTTGTATATAACAAAAACAAAAAAAAAACAATTTTTTTCAGGTACGCTACGAGTCCAAGGGCATCACAATTTCGAGGAAAACTATACGAGAGCTAATGTTTGAACATGAACAGCAGATGCTGCAGCAACAATTTCCACCGTGGCAGCAAACAAGACAGCAAATGCCGCTGCTGCAACATCAAAATTTTTCATGGTATGATCAAAATCGTCAAATTTTTTTTTGCTATAACAATTTTGCTGTCGAAACAAACATGTTAGGGCAAGGTGGTCAGCTTCAAGAGCAATCAAGAGAAACCACTCGAGAGCTGATGTTTGACAATTCTTGCAATCTATGTGAGGTAAATCACGTGTTCAAAAATTTCCCCTTACTTTTCGGAGAAGACATGGACGAAACAAAATGGGACCAAGAGCAGATGCCGCATCCGCAGCAAAAAGGACTGCAGAATCTGCTACCGCAACATAATTTCTCATTGTACAATCAACAACCTCGAAATATTTTTTACTATGATAATTTTGCCGCTGCAGCAGTACACAAGCCCTGGCAATGCAGTCCTCCTCAAGAGCAATCAGATTCCTTAGAAGACATGTTTCAAGCTTTCCTCGCGCTCACTTAAGACGTGTCAACCTCTATGAAGGCAACACTCGCCAGGATGGATGCACTTTTGAGCAACTCTGCTCCAATAAACGCCGTGAATGAACATAGAACCCCTGTCGCGGAACCCATGGATCACCGACAATTGAGACCTAGGGATATTGATATCCCAAGGTAAGAGGATGCAAGGGACTACCCCACACATGATGAACCCATGCAAGAAATTGACCAAGTAGGAGTGGAGGAAATTGAACAGAGTAGTGCCGTAGAAACAACTAGTGAGGCTGGCATAGAAACATATGAAATCATGACCATATCAAAAGCCTCGGAAATTGCGTCTGCCTCGACAACAACCTCAACAATTATGCCCACCGCGACTGCAGCCTCGACAGCAATGCCTGCCTCGGCAGAAACCTAGGCAACCTTGGACTACATATATCTAGAGGAGCCTATGCTGGCAGATTTAAGGTCATCAAAATCTCTAGTGATGGAGATTTTTGAGGAGACAACAGAATACGGTGTGGGGAGTCAAGAAGCTTTTTTTAAGATTTTGAGTTTTTCCTTGACCTTCACCAGAGTATGACAGAGGACTACCACAACAATTGGTTACCGCCCAGGCAGCCACCACTATAGTAAAGGCTACACTCAACCACTACGAATTCCAATGGAAATAAGGTAAGTATGTGGTTGAATATCGAAATTTTATTTACTAATCACATGTTCATGCCTCCAGGAAGAGAAACAAGGCGGAGGATTCACATGGATTACAAGGGAACGAGGAAGAAAGACTCCCCCATGAGAATAGTCACTCGATAGAGGGTGTGGGTGGACTATAAGAAGTATCAAAAACGAACCCCCTGTAACATAATTTTAGTTTTTCCACATCTTTACCGTTTTCTTTAGGAATAGATCTTAATAAGCTTAGGACCAGATTTTATTTTCAGTTATATTATTTTTATTTCTCGTCTCACAACTGCACATCTAGAATCAGCTCTAACGTACATAATACAACAAGGAGTAGCACGAGCAAGCCTGCCGCCACCAAAGCAGCAAAAGGCAGCCCTTAGAACAAATCCTCTCTACGCTCTGCAACTACTCAACATAAGTTCTTCTTTCCATTTTTTTATTTCTTTTATTTCTTTTTCTATTTTTCTTTGTTTTATTTTTTGTCTAATGCATTGAAGGAAAGGCCCACCTTGAGTTTTGGGGGGGGGGGGGTTAATCCTCATGTTATTTTGTTAAGCATGTAGTTGCATATAGTTGCATTGTAAATCATGCCTAGTACTTAATGAAAATTGGAAACCTGGGTTAAATAACTTGTGCCTATGATATTTAGTCGATTCTATTTTTCTCACCACATTTAAAATTGAACTTAAACCTTGGGAAGAAGCATGAAAACCACCTTAGAATTTTTTTTACTTGCCAAACTTTTATTACCCTTATGTTAAGTGCTGAATACTGTTTAAGTTCTAAGTGTACATTGCCTGCTTGAATTTAATGAAAAATTCCTATATTGGATGCAAGTATGCCGTTACGACAACACAGGGCAGCAAAGTAAAAAAAAGCAATACTGCCACGGCTGCAAAAACGAAGAAAATGCTGAATGCCCTAGAGGTGCTCGAAACAGGCTCTAGGAAGGATCATGAGCAAGGACACTCCACTGCTATCAAAGTCCATGTATCTGAAATTCTTTGAAGTGACATACAATTTAGCATGAGTTAATGAAAGCCTTCACGGGATGACTCTACTCAAAGGGTTCGAGGTTTCGTAGTATGCTCCTATCTTAGCTTCAGACCCAGAGAGTAGTTGTGATGAGCCGAAGCCCTTAAAAGCCATGATCAAAGAAAGAAAAAAATGCTTAACTGTGCTGCCAAAGCAGCAAATCTATATCCTTTTTATTTAACATTTACAACATTCTTTGTTTACTTAGTATACTTAGCATATTCAGCATGTACACATACCTGCACACACTGCACTAGCATTAGAATTAAAATTCTAAGTTATTTCATGTTATTCCTTCTCACTAAACTAATATATGTGCCACGACCTTGAGGTATGAAACGAAGTTAAAAACTAGGTTTTCTTTTTGATTTATGGACAAGGGCATGTTTACTAGTTAGGTTGCATTGCTTGAGGACAAGCAATAGTTTGAGTTTGGGGGTGTATAGAATGTCCAGAAGTTCTATATTTTATGCACATTCCTACCCTTATTATTGTTGTTCTTAAGCTTAGTTAGGCATAATTAGTTACATGTCATGCATTATAACATTATTTCCTCTTATACCATGCTTTATTTGAATATCTTATATTGGGTAGAGAAAAGGTACCGTTTTAGTTAGTTTTCTATTTTAGGTGCTGGTTGCTGATCAGAGGAAGAGAGGACATGAAAGAAAGGAGCAGAAGAAGCTGTACTGAAGCAGTTCTAGTTGCCGCTAAAGACGCTGCCGCCGCCACAGAATGACGCCCAGACGGTAATACGCCAACATAGTCAAGATGGGTCTCGTTTGATAGAGGACATTTGTCTGAATCCATTGAGCCCAATCTTGCATTTTTCGGAGGCCTGGAGCGGTGTATAGAGCTAATTGAAGATCGATAAGCAAGGTGGCTTATACTTACTTATGGAACAAGGCAACGAGAAAAGAAGGATTTCTACTCCAAGAAGGACTTCTACTCCAAGAAGGATTTCACTCGAAGAAGAAGTTCTACTCCAAGAAGGACCTAGACTAGATCTTTGCCTATATAAGCCTCATGTATTTAGCAAATCAAGGATAGAGATAAAGAGAGAGATAGATAGAGGGAGTCGGCTATGTTTTGAACTCCTTAGGGTTTAGGTTTTTGCTTGTAAAGTAGTTGTGAGAAAGGATTGTTTTAGGATAAGTTGTTTTGCAATAAATATTCCAAGTTTACTTAATCCACTGTTCTTTATTCTTTCAATCTTTTTACATCAGTCGTTTGAGAGAATCTATTTGTCAGGCACGAAAGTGCAAGGCTCACGAAAGGGTTAAGTACGGTCACAATGAGAGGCGTGACTAACTTGGTTCCACACTAGTCCACAAGTTTCAGCGGCTAAAAGGGATCGCCAACCGATTTGGCTAACTTGGTTCCACACTAGTCCTCAAGTTAACATCTCGAGCATCCTAACCTAGAAATAGGAGGGATCGCTGTCGACTATCCTGCCGAACTTAGAGTATTTGCCAGACTTGCCGCGAGGACGTCTTTCCATTCCGCCTGCCGAGACAGTACACACCCCTATAGTGGCAGTGACCTGCCGCGGCCGCGTGACAGGGTCGTAGTTTGCCGCGCGCCATACCCGCCGAGGCAGCATATCGTGGCAGCGCAATCTAACCTTAACCTATGCAATGCAGTCAACACACTACTGAGCAACAATAACCTGGCCCATCCTATCACTATGATCTTCCATTCTTTAATTAAATGTGTTTTTAGTTTTATTTCTTTAACCAAACCTGAAGTTAATTGTGTATTTAAATTTCTCGTGTAGGTATACACTCGAAGGAACTATTCCAATCTTCGTGGGATTCGACATCTTTTATACTATAACTAGGCAGGAGTGTGCACTTGCGCTCTCACAAAAAGGGAACACCGACACGCCCTACACTAGGTTTCAAGCTAGTCACAAAGAGTCTCACCTTATAGATGTTAAAAGAATCTTTAGGTGCCTTAGAGATACTCCTTTTTTAGGTCTTTGGTACTCTAAAGACTCAACCGTTAACCTTCATGTTTTTTCGGATGCAGATTACGGGGGTTGCAAAATAGATAGGAAAGTACTTCCGACACTTGCCAATTCCTAGGCAGTATGCTCTTATCTTGGTTTTCTAAGAAACCAAATAGTGTAGCTTTATCTACCACCGAAGCCGAGTACATATCCTTTCAGGAGTTGTTGTGCTCAAGTCCTTTGGATGAAACAACAACTCTTAGACTATGGAATTAAGGTAGACACCATACCCCTTAAGTCTGATAACACTAGTGATATATGTCTTACCAAAAATCCCATCCAACACTCTAGAACAAAACACATAGAAATAAGGCATCATTTCATTAGAGATCATGTCCATAAGGAAGATGTTGTTTTAGAGTATGTAGACAACTTAAATCAATTAGCGAATGTAGAGCGTTTTAGTGTTCTCTATTTATGAGCGCAAGTGCACACTCTTGTCAAGTTATAGTATAAAAGATATCGTCTCCCACAGGGATTGGAATGATTCCTATGAATGTTTTCATGCACAAGGAAATAGTAAATTGCACAATTAAATTTCTGAACAAGAAAAGCATAAAAATAAAAACACAAGTAATTTAAGATAGAAAGAAGAAGATAGAGATTAGGTCGATAGATTGGGTCTGGTAGTTGTAGCTTAGTAGTGTGTAGGCTGCGTTGTAAAGATTAAGTGTGTTTTGCGCTGCCACGATCTGCTGCCTTGGTGGGTAATGGCAGATTGAGGTGGTGGCAACTTTCGATGCCACAGCGGAACTCTGCTCTTGAGACTTTCGCTGTCTCAGCAGGAGAGATAGAGAGAAGTCTTGGTGGCAAGTCTGGCAGATACTTCAAGTTCAGCGAAGCAATTCTGAAGTGATCCTTCCCATGTCTAGGCAAGGATTCTATCACCACGTGATGTAGGCAATACCTAGTGTAGAGTGTCCACAAGTTCTATTTTCTTTACACATTCCTACCCTTATTATTGCTGTTCTTAAGCTCATTTAGACATATTTAGGTGCATTGCATGCATTATAACCGTATCTTCTCTTTTACCAAGCTTTTATTGAATATTTTATGTTTGGTTGAGAAACGTTACTATTTTAGTTTAGTTTATATTTTCAGGTGTTGTAGCAAGGAGAGGAGAGGAGAGGACAGGAAAGCTGAAACAAAAGGAGCTGTACCGAAGCAGTTCTAGATGCCGCCAAGGATGCTGCCGAAGCAGCATTGCCGCCAAGTGCCGCCCAGGCAGGAGATACACCGACTTAGCCAAGATGGGTCGCGATTGAAAGAGGTCAATTTCCTAAGCCCAATGAGCCAAATCTTGCAATTTTCTAAAGCCTGTAGTGGCCGATAGAGCTGATCCAAGATCGATAAGTAGGAGCACTTATCCTTCCTTGCAAAAGAAGGCAGCGTCCAAGGAGTCCATATTTAAGTAGAAAAGGAGTCTGTATTTAATGTAAATATACTTTAAGAACTTCTACTTCAAGGAGGACTCAAACTGAGGCCATGAGCCCTATATATACCCAATGCTTGTAAGGGTATAGGGACATGACAAGGTGTGAGGGGATGCCTGCTTGAATAGCCGCACAACAGAGATGTAGCTAGATAGGTTGGAGTTGTTTGGGGGTCGCGGCCCAACTCTCCTAGGGTTTAGGCGCACATATGTAAAGTAGGCTGTGAGAAACAGTTGTATTAGTTTTAAGTTGTTTTCAATAAAATTCCGAATTTTTCATAATCCATTGCACTTCATTCTTTCGATTAGTCTACACCAGTCAGTTGAGAGAATCCATTTATTGGGAACGAAAGTGCAAGGCTCACTAAAGGGTTAAGAACGGTCACAACATGTTGGGGCGTGACTAACTTGGTTCCACACCAGTCCACAAGTTTCAGCGGCTAAGAGGGATCACCAATCGAATGGACTAGACTGTGTTAGGTTTACGCTGAGATTGCTCGGTATTGCCTACATCATGTGAGTGTTCGAGCATCCTTGCCTAGAAATAGAGTGGATCACTGTCCACTATCCCGTCGAACTTGGAATGCCTGCCAGACTTACTGCTAGGACCTATTTCCGTTCCACCTGCCGAGACAACGAAAGTTGCAGTGGTAGTGACCCACTGCGGCCGCATGACATGGTCGTAGCCTGCCGCCCACCATACCCACCGAGGCATCAATTCATGGCAGCACAAAACATACTCAGACTTTACAATGCAGTCCACACACTATTGAGCTTCAATTGCCTTACTCAATCTATCGACCAATTCTCTCCCTATCATCCCTCTCATCAGTATCTTTATTTTATTTGTGTTTTTATATTTCCACATCATGAGATTTAATTGCGCGTTTACTAAATCTTTGTGCAGGAAACCATTCATAGTAGTTGCTCCAATCCCTGTGGGAGACGATATCTTTTATACTATAACTTTACAAGAGTGTGCACTTGCGCTCATAAATAGAGAACACCCAAACGCTCAACAAGTTTTTGGCGCCGTTGCTTGGGATTGGCAACAACAACTATGTTTGAATTTCTGCACTTCTATTTTAGTTTTTGCACATTAAATCTTTGTTTATTTTATTGCTTAAAAAGTCCTCTTTGTTTTCTTTGGTGTATGTCCCGCCAGGGCGGCAAGAAAGACAACAATATCCACCTGAGGAGGGGAAGGACATGCCCAGATAAAAATCCTAACACAAAGTCCTCAGGAAGTGGTTATGCTTGGGAAAAGCGCAATCCAACATAACCTAATTTTTATTTTTAATTTATTTTTATTAGATTTAATTTTTATTTAATTTTTGCTTTTAATTTATTTCAGGTTAGGAATGAAGGAAAGATCAAGGAAGATAAATGAATAAAAGGAGAAGCCCAACTAGCGACCAAGACAACCCAAGGCAGATGAGTATAACGGCTACTGGCTTCATAATGGCTAGCCCAAACGACTATATTTTGCCACAGCGAGCGGAACGGATATCTGCGTAACGGCTAGAATCCCGTTTTTCGTGCCGCAATAATTGTCACCCGTTGATAGCGTGCCCGTTAAGGCAGCAGAGAGAAGCAACTATATAAGGCCAACTATTCTCTCCCCGTTCTTCACTTTGCTGTCTTCTTTACTCTGATTTCTTCCTGCTATCTTTGCCTTCAATATTTCCCTTGCTTTATTTTCTTTCACGTTCTTGTTTCTTTTTTTAGGAAAAACAACCGCCTCACGACTATGGCCACATCACAACAACCCACCGCCACCACAAAACCCATTTTCAAGAGGTTCTTGAACCCAACTGTCGAGGTAACCTACAAGGAATACTATAGAGAGCGACAATTATGGGAGAAAATGGGATTCCAATCTACCCATCCTGATGGGGATTTTGGTCTTGAACCCTTTCTATTCGAAAGGATACACAACATGGACTGTGACCAGTTTGCACGGCAGCCATAAAGAATCAACATCAACCATGTGCGAGAGTTCTACGCCCACAAACCGACATCAGGAAATCCTTTCGTATATGTCTGCGGAGAAGGTGTCCAATTTACAGTAGACATGATCAACAACTTCGACAACATAGAAGTCTGCGAGAACCCACATGAAGAATGGGAGTCCTACCTAACGACGACTGACTACAACAAGATCAAGAGAGTGATCTGTAAGCCAAACACCAAGTGGCTAACAGGCAAGAACAATGGGTCATTCAACCGCCGCGACTTGCTGCCAGAGGCAGCCCTTTGGAGTATCTTCGTCCAACACCGCCTGATGCGCACCACGGACGGATCGACAGTCAACAGGCCGCGACTCGCCCTTATCTAGAACATCATGAAGGGGCGACAAATCAATGTTGGCGAAGTGATCCTAAGGAAGATCTATGCCCATGCAAGAAAGCCAAATGCCAAGGGACCCCTCTTCTTCCCTGCACTCATCACAGGCCTTTGCGCCAATTTCTGCGTGCCGCCGCACCCCAAGGACAAAATTCTTCCTGCCAAGGAAGGATGAACAAGAAGGGCACGCCAATTGATGATGCAGAACTCGGAGCCAGACAAACCTTCTATCACCCAGCCACCGTCCCAAGCTGCCACCACCCCAGCCGCAGCGGGCAGTACTGAAGCTGTCCTCTCGTCCGCCGTGATCCCCCTGCTATGTAGCCTAGTGGAAAGCTGGCAAAGGATTGAGCACAAACAGGTGATGTTCACCAAATATGAGGAAGACGTGCAAGAGGCCTTTGTGGCTTACTTGCTTGACAAGTACCAAGACGGTGGCATACAGTTGCTCGCCTTCCCAACAGAGTTAGCAGCGTCCAAGCTAGTTCATATTACACCCACACCAGCTGCTACTCCTACCGCCGCCAACAGCGAGAGGCCGCACATCCACCCCAAAAGAAGGACCTCTCCAACTCTCATCCAGCCATACGACCTCTCCTCATCATTTGAATCAGAAAAGGAGGAGGAGACCATCGCTGCCTCCCCAGTAGCAAAAGAGGTCGCTGCCAAAGATACCGGCTACTCAGACATGGAGATCTCAAACTCCCTGATGACGAACCGGCAGAGGCAGCAAGAAAGAGAAAGCGACCAGCAACAGAGCCTCGGGGTGGAGGACCTGAAGGACCATCCAAGAAACCCACCCCCAACTGCATCTAGCCGCCGCGTAGCAAGAAGAAGAGCCCAACTGACAAACCATCTGCTACGCGCCGCCTAGTCCTGCCCGCCTTCTCAGAATCCTCATTTGATGCAGCATCAACAGAGGGGAACTCTACCAGTCGATAGCATCGTTTTCTTTTCTTTTCTTTTCTTTTTAATTTTTATGTTTTATGTTATTTTTATATTTTTCTTTTTTCTATTTTCTTTTTCTGTTTTTATTTTTATTTTATGTTTTATTTTCTGTTTTTAATTTTTGTTTTGTGTAGAGGCGTTGAGGACAATGCCAACCTTGAGTTTGGGGGGAGTAGTCCTATTTGTTTTATGTTCATTTAGTATCATTTAGGATCATATGTAAATTCTGCCCTCTAGCACTTAATGAACTAGAAATTTTTAGTTTAAAAACTTGTGCCTAGGATAGAAAAGCCGACTACTTATATTACACCATACTAATTTTTAACCTAACTATAGGAATAAAAATGAAAAATACTTAGAAATTCCTTGATTGGATACAGGTTTGCCACCACGACAGCACAGGGCAGCACAACAAAGATGATGAAAACCATAGAGGTGCCCGAAACAGGCTCTAGGAAGGATCATGAGCAAGGACACTCCGATGCTATCAAAGTCCACGTATCTAAACCAAGTGACGGATAAATTAGCAAGAGTGAATGAAAGCTTTCACGAGATGACTCTATTCAAAGGGTTCGGAGTTTTGTAGAGTGCACTTATCTTAGCTTTAGTCCCAGGAATAGTTGTGATGAGCTGAAGCCCTTAAAGCCATGATCAAAAAATGATTATAAAAATGTTCAATTGTGTTGCCAAGGTAGCAACTTGTATCATCTTTAGTAATTTAATTACTTTAGGCATTCTTTGTTAACTTAGTGATTTCAGTATATTTAGCATGAACACAGTCCTGTACACACATCACCGGTGTTAAGAAAATGTAAACCTAAGTTATTTCATGCCATTCCTTATCACTAACATAAAAACAGGTGACACGGCTTTGAGGTAAGAAATCAAGTTAAAGGCTAATGGTTTCTATTAATTTTGTGCAAAGGGCAGATTTACTATTTAGGTTGCATTGCTTGAGGACAAGCAATAGTTTGAGTTTGGGGGTGTGTGGAGTGTCCACAAGTTCTATATTTTGTACACATTCATGCCCTTATTATTTATGTTCTTAAGCTCATTTAGACATATTTAGATGCATTGCATGCATTATAACAATATATTCTCTTTTACCATGCTTTTATTGAATATTTTATGTTTGGTTGAGAAAAGTTACTATTTTAGTTTAGTTTATATTTTCAGGTGTTGTATCAAGGAGAGGAGAGGACAGGAAAGCTGGAACAAAAGGAGCTATACTGAATCAGTTCCAGATGCCGCCAAGGATGCTGCCGAAGCAGCATTACCGCCAAGTGCCGCTCAGGCAGGAGATACACCGTCTTAGCCAAGATGGGTTGCGATTGAAGGAGGACAATTTTCTAAGCTCAATGAGTCTAGTCTTGCAATTTTCTAAAGCCTGTAGCGGCTGCTAGAGCTGATCAAAGATCGATAAGTAGGAGCACTTATCCTTAATTGCAGAAGAAGGCAACGTCCAAGGAGTCCATGTTGAAGTATAAAAGGAGTATGTATTTAATGTAAATATACTTTAGGAACTTCTACTTCAAGGAGGACTCAAACTGAGGCCATGAGCCCTATATATACCCAATGCTTGTAAGGGTATAAGGGCATAACGAGGTGTGAGGGGATGCGTACTTGAACAACCGCACAAAGGAGATGTAGCTAGATAGGTTGAGGTTGTTTGGGGGTCGTGGCCTAACTCTCCCAGGGTTTAAGCGCGCGTATGTAAAGTAGGTTGTGAGAAACCGTGGTATTAGTTTTTAGTTGTTTTCAATAAAATTCCGAAGTTTGCTTAATCCATTGCACTTCATTCTTTCGATTAGTCTACACCAGCCAGTTGAGAGAATCCATATGTCAGGCACGAAAGTGCAAGGCTCACTAAAGGGTTAAGCACGGTCACACCATGTTGAGGCGTGACTAACTTGGTTCCACACTAGTCCAAAAGTTTCAGCGGCTAAGAGGGATCACCAATCGAATGGACTTGCATGTGTTAGGTTTACGCTGAGATTGCTAGGTATTGCCTACATCACATGAGTGTTCGATCATCCTTGCCTAGAAATAGGGAGGATCATTGTTGACTATCCCGCCGAACTTGGAATGTCTACCAGACTTGCCGCTAAGACCTATTTCCATTCCACCTGCCGAGACAACGAAAGTTGCAGTAGTAGTGACCCGCTGCGGCCGCGTGACAGGGTCGTAGCTTGCCGCCCCCCATACCCACCGAGGCAGCAATTCATGGCAGCGTAAAACATACTTAGACTTTACAATGCAGTCCACACACTACTGAGCTGCAATTGCCTTACCCAATCTATCGACCAATTATCTCCCTATCATCCCTCTCATCACTATCTTTATTTTATTTGTGTTTTTATATTTCCACATCATGAGATTTGACTTCGCATTTACTAAATCTTTGTGAAGGAAACTATTCATAGGAGCTACTCCAATTCCTGTGGGAGACGATATCTTTTATACTATAACTTGACAAGAGTGTGCACTTGCGGTCATAAATAGAGAACACCCAGATGCTTTACACCTAGCAATCTCAGTGTCAACTTAACATAAGCAGTTGACGTTTGGTTGCTCCTTTTAACCACCGAAATTCTAACTTATGTCTAAGCCGAATTAGTCAACACCTCGACATGATGAGACCGTGCTTAATTCTTTCGTGAGTTTGACACTCTCGTGCCCGACAAATAGATTTCTTCAACTAGACTTTTGGAACTAATTGAAGAAGTGTAGAAGATGAATTAAGCAAACTTGAGAGTATTTTATTGCAAACCACGACTTAAACTATTACAACCGTTTCTCACAACTACTTTACGTACAAAAACATAAACCCTATAAGAGAGTTAGAACGTGATTATCTCCCCACTTAATCTATGCCACTATACCCTTACAAGCATGTGTATACATTGGGCTTGGCCTAAGTTTGAGTCCTCCTTGGAGTAGAAGTTCTTAAAGTAACTTTACATTAAATGTTGACTCCTTTTTGACTTGAATGTGGACTCTTTGGTCGTTGCCTTCTCCAGCAAGTAAAGATAAGTCACTTTACCTATCCATCTTCAATAAGCTTTTCAGGTTGCTACATGCTTTAGAAAACTGCAAGACTGGGCTCATTGAACTCAAGAAATTGTCCTCTTTCAATCGCAACCCATCTTGACTAAGACGGTGTAGCTTCTGCCAGGGCCGCAGTCGGAGGCAATATTGTGGCGGCGGCGTCCTTGGGGGACTGGAACTGCTTTAACACAGCTTCTTTTGCTCCCTGCTTTCCTGTCCTCTCCTCCTCTACACAGCTATAGCACCTGAAAATGAAAACTAAACTAAAACAATATCTTTTCTTAACCAAACATAGAATTTTCAACAAAAGCATGGTAGAAGAGAAAATATGTTTATTATGCATGCAATGGACCAAAATATACCTAAATGAGCTTAAAAACAACAATAATAAGGGCATGAATGTGTACAAAATATAGAACTTGCAGACACTCTACACACCCCCAAACTCAAACCATTGCTTGTCCTCAAGCAATGAAACCTAACTAGTAAACCTGCCCCTTGCACAAAATTTAACAGAAGTTTAGCCTTTAACTTGATTTCTTACCTCAAGGCCGTGTCACCTATTTTATGTTAGTGATAGGGAATGGCATGAAATAACTTAGATTTTAATTTTTCTTAGTGCCAGTGCAGTGCGTGCAGGTCTGTGTCCATTCTAAAAATGCTGAGTATACTAAGTAAACAAAGAGTGTTAAAAATAATTAAATTACGAAAAAGGATATGAGTTGCTGCCTTGGCAGCACAATTAAGCACTTCTCTTTTCCTCTTTTTTTCTGATCATGGCCTTAAGGGCTTCAGCTTATCACAACTATTCTTTGGGTCTGAAGCTAAGATAGGTGCACACTACGAAACTCCAAACCCTTTGAATAGAGTCATCCCGTGAAGGCTTTCATTCATTCTTGCTAATTTGTCCATCACTTCAATTAATTTCAGATACTTGGACTTTGATAGCAGTGGAGTGTCCTTACACATGATCCTTCCTAGAGCCTGTTTTGGGCACCTCTAGGGTATTAAAAATCTTTGTGCTTCTGCCATGTGCTGCCACAGCGACAATCCTACATCCAATTAAGAAATTTTCATTAAATAAAGTACGTAGTGCTAAACTTAGAACTCAAGCAAAACTCAACACTTAACAGACATTGTAAGAATAATTGGAAAAAAAGAAAATAAAACTCTAAGTATTTTTCATGCTTCTTCCCATGGTTAGGTTAGATTTTAAGTATGGTGCGAAAATAAGTAATCGACTAACTATCATAGGTACAAGTTTTTAAGCTAAGACTTTCTATTTCATTAAGTGCTAGGGCAGAATTTACATATGCGACAAAATGCGGCTAAATGCAACTAAAGAAAACAAAGAGGACTAATCCCCCCCACCAAACTCAAGGTTGACATTGTCCTCAATGCCTTACACAAAATATAAAACAAAAAACATAAAAAGAAAAAGAAACAGAAAATTAAAATTAAAAGAAAACATAAAAAGAAAGAAAAATAAAGAAAAATGTGCTATAAACTAGGGGAGTTCCCCTCTTTTTCTGCTACTGCATCGGATGAGGACTCTAAGGAGGCGAGGAGGACGAGGTAGCATGTGGCGAGCGATTTGGCGGTTGGGCTCTTCTTCTGGCACCGTGGTGGATGGATGTGGCTGGAAGTCGGTCTTTTAGGAGGTTGTTCTGGTTCTGTTTCAGACCCTTCACATTGAGGTTCAGTCGCACCGCTTGGCCGCTTCCTTTTCCTTGCTGCCTCGACCGTTTCGTCGTCGAAGGTGTCAGATACCTACATGTCCAATGAATTCAAGGCCTCAACGTCCTTTTTGAGTGCTGCCTTCTTTGCTGCTGGGGAGGCGGCATTAGTCTCCTACTCTTTTTCAGAATAAGATGAGGAGGTGAGGTTATATGGTTGGATGGGAGTGGGCGAGGTCCTTCGTTTGGGGCGGATGTGCGGCCCTTCACTGTCTACAGCAGATGGAGTTGAAGCTGGTCTAGGTGTAATCTGGGTCAGCTTAGAAACTGCTAACTCCGACGGGAAGGCTGGCAATGTATGGCCGACGTCGTGGTATTTGTCTAGCAAGTAGGCCACAAAGGCCTATTGCACCTCCGCGATGTATCCTGTAAAGATTACCTGCTTGTCCTCAATTCTCTGGCAGCTCTCTACAAGGCTTCGCAGTAGGGGAATCACGGTGGAGGATAGGGAAACATTAGTACTGCCTGTTGCGGCAGGGTTGGACGGTGGCTGGGCAAGTGCTGGCGTTTCTGGCTCTGTCTCTTGCATCATCTGGAGGCGTGCCTTCCTTGTCCACCCTTCCTTGGCAGCAATGATTGTATCTTTGGGGAGAGACGACTCATGAAAGTTGGCGCAGATGCTGGTGATGAGTGCGGGGAAAACGAGGGGTCCCTTGGAGTTGTGTTTGGCTCCATGGGCATGGATTTCTTCAAGAATAACCTCCCCAATGTTGATTGGCCGCCCCTTCATTATACTGTGGATAAGGTCCAGCCACGGCCTGTTGACTGTGGAACCATGCTAAGTGGGCATTAGGTGGCGCTGGACGAAGTTACTCCAAAGAATGGCCTCCGGCAGCCGGTCGCGGCGGTTGACTAAGCCATTATTTTTTTCGGTTAGCCATTTAGTATTGGGCTGGCAGATTTCTCTTTTGATTTTCTTGTAGCCTGATGCCGTTAAACCCGAACTCCATTCTTCATGCGGATTCCCTTTGATTTCTATGCCGTAGAAGCTATTGATTGTTGCCGTTGTGAGCTTGACACCTTTGCCGCGAACGTAGATGAAAGGGTTTTCTGGGGTTGGTTTGCGGGAATAGAATTCTCGCACGAGATTGGTGTTTATCTCCTCTGGCTGCCGTGCGAAAATATGCCATCCTAGAGTGTGGACCCTTTCGAATACGGTGGGCACAAGGCCAAGATCCTCATCTTGCCTGGTGTATTGGAAGCCTATCTCTTCCCATATATGCCGCTCAGTGAAGTACTGTCGGTAGGTTGCCGTACGCCAGCATTCAAGAACCTTTGGAAGGTTGGCTTCGAGGATGAAGCGATGGGTTTTGATGTTGTCATAGTTGTGAGAGCGGTTGTGTTTCCTAAAGAAAAAGAAAGAAATTGCAAGAAAATAAAATAGATAAGATCTTGAAAGCAAAGATAACAAGAAGAATTGAGAGAAAAAGAGAGAGCAAAGTGAAGAATGAGGAGAGAATAGTTGGCCTTATATAGCCGCTACTCTCCGCTGCCTTGGCGGGCACGCTGTTGATAGGCGGCAATGATTGTGGCGCGTTTTACGGGATTCTAGCCGTTAAGCAGATAGTCGTTGCCGCCAGCTGTTGCAAATGTAGTCGTTGCTGCTAGCCATATGAAGCCTCTAGCTGTTATGCTAATCTACCTTCGGTCGCTGGGTTGGACCTCTCCTTTATTCTTTACCATTCTTGGTCTTTCCTTCATCCCTAACCTAAAATAAATTAAATGCAAAAATTAAATAAAGATAACTGGAAATTAAATAAATTTCAAGAAAAAAATTTAAATTTAATCATAACGCATAAAAATAAATTTAAAAATAAAATAAAAATTAGGTTATGTTGGGTTGCGCATCTCCCAAACATAACCACCTCCTGAAGGTTTTGCGTTTGGCTTTTTGTCAAGGTATGTCCTTCCTCTCCTCAGGTGCGTGTTGGCTGCCATCTTTGCCGCCCTTGCGGGACATACACCAAAGACAAACAATAGCATAATTTTTTAATTATTTTATTTTTTTGAAAAATAAAATAAACAGAAATTTAAATGCAAAAACTAAAAGTAGAAATGCAGAAATTCAAACGCAGTTGTTGTTGCCAATATCCGGCAACGACGCCAAAAACTTGTAGAGCGTTTTAGTGTTCTCTATTTATGAGCGCAAGTGCACACTCTTTTCAAGTTATAGTATAAAAGATATCGTCTCCCACAGGGATTGGAACGGTTCCTATGAATGTTTTCCTGCATAAGGAAATAGTAAATTACACAATTAAATTTCCGAATAAGAAAAGCATAAAAATAAAAACACAAGTAATTTAAGATAGAAAGAAAGAGAGAGAGATTAGGTCGATAGGTTGGGCCAGGTAGATGTAGCTCAATAGTGTGTAGACTGCATTGTAAAGATTAATTGGGTTTTGCGCTGCAACGATATGCTGCCTCGACGAGTAATGGCGGATTGAGGTAGCGGCAACTTTCGATTCCACTGCGGAACTCTCGTGAGTTTGACACTCTCGTGCCTGACAAATGGATTTCTCCAACTGGACTTTTGGAACTAATTGAAGAAGTGAAGAACATGAATTAAGCAAACTTGAGAGTATTTTATTGCAAACCACAACTTAAACTATTACAACCGTTTCTCACAACTACTTTACATACAAAAACCTAAACCCTATGAGAGCGTTAGAACAAGATTATCTCCCCCAGTTAATCTATGCCTCTATACCCTTACAAGCATGGGTATATATAGGGCTTGGCCTAAGTTTGAGTCCTCTTTGGAGTAGAAGTTCTTAAAGTAACTTTACATTAATTGTTGACTCCTTTTTGACTTGAATGTAGACTCTTTGGGTGTTGCCTTCTCCAGCAAGTAAAGATATGTCACTTTACTTATCCCTCTTCAATCAGCTTTTCAGGCCGCTACATGCTTCAGAAAATTACAAGACTGGGCTCATTGGACTCAGGAAATTGTCCTCTTTCAATCGCAACCTATCTTGACTAAGTCAGTTTAACTCCTGCCTGGGCGGCAGTCGGCGACAATGCTGCTGCGGTGGCGACTGGAACTGCTTCAGTACAGCTCCTTTTACTCCCTGCTTTACTGTCCTCTCCTCCTCTACACAACTATAGCACCTGAAAATGAAAACTAAACTAAAACAGTATATTTTCTTAACCAAACATAGAATATTCAACAAAAGCATGGTAAAAGAGCAAATATTGTTATTATGCATGCAATGCACCTAAATATGCCTAAATGACCTTAAAAACAACAATAATAAGGGCATGAATGTGTACAAAATATAGAACTTGTTGACACTCTACAGTGAACATCTTTACCGAACCTCTAAATAAGGAGCGTTTTTGGCCCCTTAGGAGAGAGTTAGGTCTAACGAGCCTATCTTGATCTTTTAGGACCTTTATGTGCTTAAATTGCTTGATTTCTGGCAAAATGCCATGCTTATGTGTTTTTTATCCTAATTTCATCCATGCTTGTAGTTAGGGGGAGTATGCTTGTGTTTCAACATGTTTTACTTGCTCATTCATATTTTTTATGCATCTAGGACCTATTAAAATTCAGTTTTTTGCAATTTAGAGCCTCATCTGCACCTTAAGGCCTAGGCGTATCGAAACGGGTCACTCTGTTTCGATACAGGTGCCTTAAATGATTACAATGTGACCAGGGTGTTTCGAAACGCCCCAAAAGGTTTCGAAACATTTTGGCTCTACCAAGACATGTATCGAAACGACCAAAATGTGTTTCGATACGAGAAATCTCGTGGGCTTCGATACGGTCAAATCTGTATCGGAACAATCATCAGGTTTTGGAACGATAGTAGACGTTTCGGTACGCCTGTTTCGAAACGGTCGTGCCTGTTTCGAAACGCGTATCTAGAAAGCCTTTTTAAGGGGTTTTAAATGCACAATTTCACTTTTTATCAAACCCCTAAAAACCCTAAATCATTTTTCCTCTATAAAACCCCTTCAAACCTCATTGTTTTTCATCAAATCTTGAGGGCTTTTACTCCCAAACTAAAATCTAAGCAAGCTTCAACAACTTGGTGCAATTTCATCCATCCATTCTTCCAAAGTCCCTCTTTTAAGGTATTTTCTAACTTTTTCTATTCCTTTGATTTCATTCGAATCTTAGGTTAGAAAATTATAATTTTGTATAAAACATATGTTTTACATCATGGGTTTTTTTCAAAACTTGTAAAAAATTTCAAAATCTCAATTTTTTTATTCGAATATATTTGATTTTAATCGTATTTTTAACACAGTTTTTCAAAAATTGATTTCTTCAATTTTTTATATATGTATATACTTTCAAAGTGGTTTTAAAACCTTAATGGGATTTTTTATTGGATTGAATTAGGATTTAAGTGCTTACACTCAAATTGTTTTATGCTTGCTTTGTGTTTTTAGGAATTTTTAATGGAAAAAAAAAAAGAAACGAAAGACTCAAGCGGGTGAAGGTTCGACCCAAGAGAACATTCGTCCAAACCTTACCCTTCTTTTTCAGAAAAGTCTTAGGAATCAAGATACTAAAGAATGACTAAAAATCATTCACGATTCCGCCGTTCGAAGAGAGAGAGTTGTGGATATAGATTTCATTGACTCCGAGCGTTTTGAATTTCGTTATCTACCTCTCTTGCAAGAATGGAGTTTCTTAGCCTTTTTGAGCATTCCCGACATCGTCTACAAGAACATGGTCTTGCTCTTTTACTCCAATGCCGTTCTCATCGATAATGAAGATCATACTGAGGTCATTGGCATCGAGTCTTATCTTTTGGGCAAGAAGTTCCGTATTGATCCATTCGTTCTAGAGAACACCCTTAGGCTGAAAGATGAAGGTATTGAGGATGAGAATCACTTTGGTGCTCACACCGGATCCATTCTTACATTGGATGCTCATGATCATTTCCTACATTTGATAATCTCTTGGTTCATTCGCCCTTCAGAAGGTAAATTTTCCCACATCCGACAAGTTGATTGCTTTTGGCTCGAGTGTTTTCGCCAAGCACAACGACCAAACTTAGTAAAAATCATGTTCACCGAGATGGTCCATCAAATGAAGATTTGTAACAACGACTCACTTACATCCTTCACTTATGGGACATTGTTGAGCTATATCTTTGGTAGCATTTGTTTTGATTGTTCATATGATTCTTGTTGCGTGTAAAATAGTCTATCGCAATTGTAGTGCAAGTATACACGACGCAAGTAGTAAAGTGATACGAAGTATCGGATATCGTCTCCACAGGGATTGGGCTAATGACTTCACCTTGTTTCACTGCACGAAGTAAAAGAAATAATTAAGAGTTGTCACGAGAATAATAAAATAAAAACGTATTTAAAAGGATTTGAGATATCAAGATGGAGAGAATGGGCTGGTATTGAGTTGCTCGGTAGTGCAGGTATTGAATTGCTTAGGATCTCCAGTTCTGTCGTCGCACCCGTCGCCGACAGCACCTGTCGCGGCGTCTGTCCGTTAGCTGTCGCGGCAGCGACACTAACTCCGTACTTCAAGCTTGACAAGAATCCCAAATCTGCCTTGCCCTATCCCTAGGCACAAGTCTGTCGATGATCACGTCTTTGATGATACCTCCCGGCGTGAATCGAAGGATGAACACCGATGTGTATGAATTCTTCCTTAGCCACTTAACCTCGCCTTATCCCTAAGCACGAGATGGTTCAACTATAAACTAGAGAACGCGCTTTTACCTCTTTCGTATACTTAACTCTCCCGATGCTAAGTAAATAGATAACCTCACAATGCTCTCCCGATGCTCTTGCAAGATATTAAAACCAAGATAAAAGAACTTGAAGTTTATTTTATTGAACTTGAAAAATCCTAAAACAAAGCAACCCTTGCAACTACTTTACAAAACAACCCGTAGCCCTAGGGGGAATTTAGAACATATCGGTGACAGGCAAACGGCAGGGTTTTGGTTTTGGTTATGGGGTAGTCGGCTATGCCCTAGGTTTAATCTATGCCCTTTATATAAGCTTTGGGCTCAAGTTATCTAAGGTAACAAGGATTACAACTTTAATTAAAAGTAAGATTCTAATAAAGACTAAATCTCTAAAGTCTCCTACTTTCCAGCCGCATCCTTGCTTTTAGGGATTTCCTCTCCTTTGAGCTTTGGCTTGACATATCTCTTGATCCGGGGCTTGGAAAAATATTCGGCTTCCACACGACAGACGAGCAGATTTTTCTCTATCTATCGAGGTCCACTTTACTTTTTCCTCTTCATGAATCTGCTGTCACCATGCTGTCACGACAGGTCCATGACAGGTTCGTCTTCTTCAGTTGCTTGTCCAGTTCAGCTCTCCTGCTTATCTGCCCTGCGCCTGCCTTCGAGATCTACTATGACAGATACCTGCAAAAATAACCATCTTTCAGTAGAATTCGTGCCTTTTATATAATTGTGATGTTTTATTGAAAACTAACCTAAATGCAATGCAATGATGCTTGAATGCAGCAGAAATATGGGTTTAAAAAGGTGTAAATGATAGAACTTTTACACACTCAACACACCCCCAAACTCAAGTTTTTGCTTGCCCTCAAGCAATGAAGACTTAAACGAAAACTGAAAATTTTTGTGTTGGCCTTCAAGCAGTGAACTGTCCCTTACCTGTCGCTCATTCTCTATGGCGGCAGCAACCTGTCGGAAGGGTTAGGATCTGTCCGGAATCTCCCTATAGCTCTCGTGCAGTGTGTGCATGCTTGTGAACAGTTATAAGCTAAGACTCTCTTAGTTTCACTAGAATATTCAACTCCTTAACTTGAATTTTATGCCAAAGTTTACTTTCTTTTAGAAGGCACATTTTCATGCTTTTTCTTCTATTTTCAAGCTAAGATTTTCTAGAGCCAGTTTTGGGCACCTCTAGTTAGCTTCCTAGAGCCGGTTTCGGGCACCTCTAGGTTTTTGATTTTCTTTTGCTAAACTTCTTTCCTAGAGCCAGTGTTAGGCACCTCTAGGGGCTATCCAAGTTCTAAGCTTCCTATTCTAGTTTGGCTAAAAGAAGTCTAAGCATTATAACAGTCACAAAAGTGTTTAAGTTTTCAGAACTATAGAAAGGCTCTAAACTTTTCCTTAACCTGTCCTAAAGATGCTGCCACGACAGAGCCGTCATGACAGGTAAGTTAACTTCACAGTTTTAAGCCAACAGTTCAAATTTTCTGATTTTTCTAATTTTTTTTTGAAAATAAAAAAAACTAATAAGACACAACAATTAAACAAAAGATGTGCTAAAGACTCCATTAAATATGGAGGGTTGCCACCCCCAAACTCGAGGGTTGCATTGCCCTCAATGCAAAATGACACTAAAAACAAAGAAAGAAAAACATGATAAATAAAAGTACATCACAATATATAAGGGCAGGCAGCAATAAGAGGAGTAAAAGAAATAAAAACTTAAATTTTATGCGCTGTCCTCGCTGCTGCTGCTGACGCGGATCTGATGGTAGCGTCTGCGTTGGGGAGGTGGCTGGGCAGGTTCCGGAGCAGGTTGGTCAACAGGTTCATCAGCCTGTTGAGGTGCAGGTTCTTCCTCCGGTTGGGGGACAGGGTCGTCAGCAGGTTGAAGGGCAGGTGGCTCCACTAGTCGGACATCAGAACTGCTGCTGCTATCCCAGCTGTTACTCGTAATGGCTTTGGACAGCATCCTCTTGTTGGCCACATGTTTGATTCTTTTCACCCGAGTGAAGGCGCTGTCCAAGTTCCTCCGGACAAGAGGACTGTCGTCAGTGGCAGCTCGCTTGGTGCCTCGAGGAGAAGTGTCCGCCGGTGGGCTGCCGGCTGCTGACGGAGAGGGTGTGGAGGAGGCAGATTCTCCGTGGGGAGAGACAGGTGGTGTGGGAGTGGGAGAGGGGATATTAAAGTAATGGGCGGGGAAGGTGGGGAAAATTACATCCGAAAAATTCAAAGTGTTGGTAATGAAGTTTACCGTTGCATTGGAGAAGTCGCGGATGAATGTCATTAAACCCATCTGGCGCTCCTCTATCCTCAAGATGGCAGCTAAGATGTTGGCGTTCTGATCTGCCGGAGCGGTGTTGGTCGCAGCTTCTGGGGCAGGTTCAGTGGCAGGTTCATCATCAGACTCAGCAGGTGGGGCGTTTGGATCGAAGGCGTTGAGGGGCGATACGACGATAATCTCCATGAGGCTGGAGATGTTGCTGTCGGTCCAACCGCTGCCCTTCTTGATTTTGTCTGAAGGGTCCTCCGGTACGGCAGCGCAGCGGCAGAGGGCCGTAATGGTGAAGGGCAGGCATAGTCGTGAATCTGTTCTGAAGGCACAATCGAGAATGCTGTCTCGCATGTACCTGCCCACGTTGATCGGCCTGTCATGCATTATAGAGTGGATGAGGGCCAGCCGCTGCCTGTTGACTGTCGTGTGGTGGGATGAGGGCAGGATACGCTTTTTGATAAAAGCGTTCCATAGTTTTGCCTCTGGGAGCAGCTCCGCCCGGTTGACGGAGTTGGGGTTCTTCTTGCTGGTGCTCCAGGTCGTGCCCTCCTCTGTCAGTTCCATCATGACAGCATCATGGCCGGCAGCGTCGAGGGAGTCCCAAAACTGTTGATGAGCATCGTCATTGGGGCCAAAGAAGAGGCCGAATACATGGTTGATGCTGCTGGCGGTGAAGGGAACTGTCACTCCTCGGACGACGACAGATGTCGCCGTCTTACTTTCGATCGCCTCATAGAATTCCCTGACCAGAGTGTCGTTAAGCTCTGCCGGCTGCTCGGCAAAGTCTTCCCAAAGTTGTGTCATAATGGCCTTCATAATGAACGGCCGGAGTCCAAAAAGAGGGGCATCTCTGTTATAGATGAAGCTCCGTTCTTCCTATAGTTCCTTGTTGGCGAACGGGGATGCTGCTGCTGAAGAAGAGGCGGCAGCAGCATTCTGACGAGTTTGTCGTGAAGACATTTTTGGTTGCAAGGGCTGAAAAAGAAAGAAAGTAGATAAACTAGAAGAGAATACAAGAGAGAAAAAAAAATCAGAAGTGAGGAAAAATGAAAGGGAGAAGGGGTTTATATAGCGGTCGAGTAGCTGCTCATTTAATGCCGCAAGGGCAGGCGGGAATAACGGGGCGGCAGATTGGATATTGCGTGTCTGACGCGTCTGACACGCATTAATGCGTCTGCTGAGCGTCTGCCGCACGCTTCTTCGTCTGCTGTGCGTCTGTTGACAGCCTGTCAAATCCGTCTGCGCCGGCAGCCGAAGCGACAGGTTATCATAAATGGGCTTTATTAGGCTGGTGGATGGGCGGTGGTCTTGGGCCACTTCTTCTTTCTCACTTGACTCCTTTATTTCCTAAAAACTGAAATTAAAAACAAAACATTATTAAAATAAATCTAATTCCTAATAATACTAATAAAATAAAATAAATATAAAAACTAGGTTAAATTAGGGATGCCTTGTGGGGCATCACCTAAGGTAACCACTTCCTGTATTCCTGGGGCTTCAGTCCCCTGATAATGCTTGAGGCGTTGTCCATTAACTTTGAATTGGTGCCCGTCTTTTAATGATTGAATTGTAATGGCACCATGGGGAAAAACTTCAACCACTTGGAACGGGCCAGACCATCTAGATTTAAGTTTTCCTGGGAAGAGTTTCAACCTAGAATTAAACAACAGTACAAGCTGCCCTGGGCAGAACTGACGTGGCAGCAACTTCTTGTCATGCCACTTCTTTGTTTTCTCCTTGTATATTCTTGCGTTGTTGTAGGCCATCGTCCGTATTTCATCGATCTCATTTAAATCTAACAGCCTTTTCTGGCCTGCCTTGTCTAAGTCCATGTTTACTGCCTTGATTGCCCAATATGCCTTGTGTTCTATCTCGACAGGCAGGTGGTAGGTTTTCCCATAGATTAACCGAAATGGAGACATGCCTAATGGAGTTTTGAAAGCTGTCCTGTATGCCCATAATGCATCATTCAGAAGTAGAGACCAATCTTTCCTAGTTGGTTTAACCATCTTTTCAAGAATGTTCTTTACTTCCCTGTTGGAAATCTCAGCCTGTCCATTGGTCTGTGGGTGGTATGCTGTCGCTATCTTGTGCTTGACACCATATTTCTTCAAGGCGGCAGCAATTACCCTGTTATCGAAATGTCTCCCTTCATCACTGATAATCGCTCTAGGGATGCCAAATCTAGAAAAGATGTTTTTGTGCAAAAACTTTTGAACCGTTTTGGCATCATTCTTTTGAGTTGCGATTGCTTCTACCCACTTGGAGACATAATCTACTGCGAGGAGGATGTAAAGATTTCCACATGAAGATGGAAAAGGTCCCATAAAATCAATCCCCCAAACGTCGAAGATTTCGACTTCTAAAATATTCTGCAGTGGCATCTCGTTTCTCCTTGAGATGTTACCTGTCCGCTGGCACCTGTCACAGTTTTTGTAAAATTCCTGTGCGTCCTTATACAGTGTCGGCCAGTAAAAGCCTGACTGCAGCACCTTGGCAGCAGTTTTATTACCTCCTAAGTGTCCTCCATATTGTGAAGCATGACAGTGATGGAGAATGTCTTCTTGTTCTTCTTGTGGTACACATCTCCTTATAACCTGATCTGCGCACATTTTGAAAAGAAGAGGTTCGTCCCAATAATAATGTTTAACATCATTTTGAAACCTCTTCCTGGCTTGATAAGTAAGATCAGAAGGTAATATTCCGCTAACTATAAAATTAACGAAATCAGCATACCAGGGAAGGTTAGAAGACTTACCTGCCGCCATGGCTGTCGCGACAGCTATTGCGGCAACAAAGAGCTGCTCATCGGGGAAGGTCTCTAGTATGTGTGTCTCATCTACAGGTAGACTCTGTCCCAACTCCAACCTCGACAAGTGATCCGCCACCTGATTTTCTGTCCCCTTTTTGTCTTTGATTTCAAGGTCGAACTCTTGTAATAGCAAGATCCATCTTATCAACCTAGGCTTTGCATCCTTCTTTGCGAACAAGTACTTAAGGGCAGAATGGTCGGTGTGCACTATTACTTTCGTCCCAAGTATATAAGAACGAAACTTGTCGATGGAGAACACCACAGCTAACAGCTCCTTTTCTGTGGTGGTATAGTTTACTTGGGCATCATTCAATGTTTTGCTGGCATAATATATGACATGAAATAGCCTGTCCTTACGCTGCCCAAGTGCTGCCCCGACAGCATAGTCACTGGCATCACACATGATCTCAAACAGTTGTGTCCAGTCTGGTGGCTGTACTATGGGGGCTGTCACTAGCTTTTCCTTCAGAACCTTGAATGCTTCAGTACATTCTTCATTAAAGTCAAAGGGTCGGTTCTGCTCTAAGAGATGACATAAGGGCTTCGTGATTTTTGAGAAATTTGCGATAAATCTCCTATAGAAACCAGCATGCCCTAGGAAACTCCTAATGCCCTTGACTGTGGTTGGCGGTGGCAGCTTCTCTATGACTTCAATCTTTGCCCTGTCGACTTCTATCCCACGGCAGCTAATCTTATGGCCTAAAACTATCCCTTCATCTACCATAAAATGGCATTTTTCCCAATTAAGAACAAGATTAGCTTTTTCACATCTTTCAAGTACCTTTTGAAGGTTGCCAAGGCAGTTCTCAAAATCGTCTCCAAAGACAGAAAAATCATCCATGAAGATCTCAAGGAAGTCCTCTACCATGTCGGAGAATATTGCCATCATGCACCTTTGGAAGGTGGCAGGTGCGTTACAGAGTCCAAACGGCATCCTCCTAAATGCGTATGTTCCGTAGGGACAGGTGAAAGTCGTTTTCTCTTGATCCTCTGGTGCAATAGCGATTTGGTTATAACCTGAGTAACCATCAAGAAAACAATAGTAAGGTTTACCCGCTAATCTATCAAGCATTTGATCAATAAAGGGTAAAGGAAAGTGGTCTTTTCGGGTAGCTTTGTTAAGCTTCCGATAGTCCATACAAACCCTCCAACCGGTCACAGTCCTGGTTGGGATTAACTCATTGTTTTCGTTGGTTATCACGGTCATGCCTCCTTTCTTGGGAACACATTGCACCGGGCTTACCCATTTGCTATCGGAGATGGCGTAAATAATACCAGCATCTAACCATTTAATTATTTCTTTACGTACTACCTCCTTCATTGCAAGGTTTAACCGTCGTTGGGCATCAATAGTCGGCTTATGATCTTCCTCTAGGAGGATTTTGTGCATACAGATTGCCGGACTAATGCCCTGAATGTCTGCTATAGTCCATCCTATCGCCCTTTTATGCTGCCTCAACATGTCGATCAGCTGTCGTTCCTGTTCCTGCGGCAGCTCAGCAGAGATGATTACGGGCAGTGTTTTATCACTACCAAGATAAGCATATTTAAGCTGCCCTGGCAGGGGCTTAAGTTCTAAGACAGGTGGTTCAACAGTAGATGGCTTTTGGATTAAATGGTTATCCGCAGTGTAATTCAAGGGTTCGAATAACTTACCTGGGCGATGGTCTAACCAGTCTACCTCCTCATGACCTTCAGTATCAGATGAATCGGATTCAGAGGAGTCGCTGTCGTCGGTGTTGTCGTGACAGGCTTGTAAATGGCTGTCGCAGCAGTGACCAAATTTTATATCCCGGCAGCCCGACCTGATGCAGGGTTGATCAAAGGTCACCTCAATGATGGCCTTGCATTCTTCATCCACATCAGCATGTTTCATTGCTTGGAGAACATTCAACTTAATTTCTTGATCGTTTACGCGCATGGTGAGTTCTCCTTTCTCCACATCAATCAATGATCTTCCCGTGGCTAAGAAGGGTCGCCCTAGGATGACTGGTGCGTTCTCATCTGCCTCACAATCTAAAATAAGAAAGTCAGCAGGAAAAATAAGTTTATCCACTCTTACCAAGATGTCTTCAATTTTTCCCTCGGGGTGAACGTAAGAGCGGTCGGCTAGCTGTAGGGTAACTGTCGTGGGCCGCGCCTTGCCAATACCTAATTTCTGAAAAACAGATTTGGGCATTAGATTAACACTAGCACCAAGATCACATAATGCCTTACCCACAAATTTATCTCCGATTACGCAAGGTATGAGGAAGCTCCCTGGATCCTTCTTTTTCTGGGGTGGTTGTCGATGAAGAATACTCATGCACCCTTCTTGCATCCTTACCGTTTCAAATTCCCCAAGTTTAGATTTTTTAGACATGACATCCTTGAGAAATTTAGCATAACCGGGCATTTCCCTAACAGCATCTAACAACGGAATGTTAATATGAACCTGTTTAAAAATATCATAAATCTTTTTAAGTTGAGATTCATGCTTAGCTTGCTGTATCCGTTGCGGAAAAGGTGGTGGAGGACGATAATCAGCAATGCGTCCTTCCCACTGCATGCGAATCTGAGGTCGATACTCATCTTTTTTCTCCTCTGTCGCTTCTGCTGTCGTGACAGGCTCATCGGCAGCAGTCTGTTCATTACCTGTCGGGGCAGCTTCCTCGGCAGGCTTATCCAAGGCAGGTTTCTTTTCTGTGTCAGCTTCTTTTTCCGGCCCTGGTAACTTTTTCCCACTCCTAGTAGTAATCGCCTTACATTGCTCATGAGGGGGCGTTCTAGCATTTTCAGTATTGCTAGGGAATCCTCCATTCTGCCGTGGCTTAATATGCTGCGACACCTGACCCATTTGTGTCTCTAGAGATTTCAAGGTGGCCTCATGGTTTGTCATTCTCATCTTAGTTTCATCCATAAAGTCTTCCGTTTTCTTGACAAACTTATTGATGTTATCCATATACGTGCCGGTCTGAGACATAAAGGTGGCCAGAGTCTGCTCCAATATACTACTCGTGGCAGGTGGTGGCTGCTGTTGTTGCTGAGGCGGCAGGTTCTGCGGCAGGTTTTGCGGCTGCGGCTGCTGTCGCGTCAACAATCTAGGACCCCCCTGATTCTGATTATATGCTTGCGGATTTAGGGCATTGTTAGGGTTACTCCAGGAAAATTTGGGGTCTTTCCTCCAATTAGGGTTGTAATTGTTGGAATTGTAGTTTGGCTTGTAATTTCCAACATATTTTCCTTCTTCTATATTTATAGGGCACTCATCCCTACTATGATTTCCCTCACATGTAGCACAAACTTCCTCGACAGCAAACCCTCGTACTTCCTCTTCACTCAATAAGTGTTTCATGGCTTTAGTGAGGAATGCTACCTGTGATTTCATAGTGCTGTCGGCCTCATAATCCTTGACAGCAAGTACCCGTTTACCCCCTCTTCTAGCGGTTGGAAACTGCTCCTCATTCTTAGCCAGATGTTTCAAAACTTGCAGGGCCTCGTCCGGATCTTTATCCAATAATAGTCCATTTGCTGCAGAATCAATTCGAATGCGAGTTTGTAAGTTAGCAGCATTATAAAACTTAGTTACCTGATTCCAGACGGGGAATCCATGCATTGGGCAGTTTCGTAGAAGAGTTGTGAATCTGTCCCAGGCCTCGTGCATTGGCTCGTCATCTTCCTGTTGAAAAGTAGCAATTTCATTACGTAATCGCTCAGCTAAATGTGAAGGATTAAAACGAGACAAAAATTCACGAGTTAAATCTGCCCAAGTCATGATAGAACCCGGTGTAAGTTTATTCCACCAAGTTTTAGCTCTGTCCCTCAATGAATGGGGGAATAACCGAAGCCTCAGTATCTCCGGACTAACTCCTGGTAGTCTAAACGAACCACAGATCTCCTGAAACGTTTTGAGATGCTCCCTGGCATCTTCTGTCGCAGAACCACCAAACTGCCCGGCATTGTTGATCATACTAAACATGACAGGTTTAAGCTCGAAGTTGTCAACGTCAATATCCGGCAGCGTGGTCTCCAGCTCTACATGATCGTTCAGCATGTAGTCACGACATGACCGTCGTCCACCTGCCGCGGGCGGGTCACCGACAGGCGGGATTTCTTCTCCGGCAGGCTGATTACGGGCCATCTGCTCTAGCTGTTCTTCAAGGTATTTGTTTCGGTCTAAGAGGTGGCGAATCTGTTTCTTGAGATTAAAGGAACGTTCAATCTCCGGATCTAATTTATACTCAGGATCTTCACCTCTTTTCGATCTGCGCATAAACAGGAAAACCTTGTGAAAAGCAAGAGTTTAAAATGCAAAAGAAAAATTAAAGAAAAGTAAAAATAAAAACAAAAACAAAAACGAAAATAAAAACAAAAAGTGCAAGGAAAAGAAGGTGTAGTTATGTTGCCAATCCCCGGCAACGGTGCCAAAAACTTGTTGCGTGTAAAATAGTCTATCGCAATTGTAGTGCAAGTATACACGACGCAAGTAGTAAAGTGATACGAAGTATCGGATATCGTCTCCACAGGGATTGGGCTAATGACTTCACCTTGTTTCACTGCACGAAGTAAAAGAAATAATTAAGAGTTGTCACGAGAATAATAAAATAAAAACGTATTTAAAAGGATTTGAGATATCAAGATGGAGAGAATGGGCTGGTATTGAGTTGCTCGGTAGTGCAGGTATTGAATTGCTTAGGATCTCCAGTTCTGTCGTCGCACCCGTCGCCGACAGCACCTGTCGTGGCGTCTGTCCGTTAGCTGTCGCGGCAGCGACACTAACTCCGTACTTCAAGCTTGACAAGAATCCCAGATCTGCCTTGCCCTATCCCTAGGCACAAGTCTGTCGATGATCACGTCTTTGATGATACCTCCCGGCGTGAATCGAAGGATGAACACCGATGTGTATGAATTCTTCCTTAGCCACTTAACCTCGCCTTATCCCTAAGCACGAGATGGTTCAACTATAAACTAGAGAACGCGCTTTTACCTCTTTCGTATACTTAACTCTCCCGATGCTAAGTAAATAGATAACCTCACAATGCTCTCCCGATGCTCTTGCAAGATATTAAAACCAAGATAAAAGAACTTGAAGTTTATTTTATTGAACTTGAAAAATCCTAAAACAAAGCAACCCTTGCAACTACTTTACAAAACAACCCGTAGCCCTAGGGGGAATTTAGAACATATCGGTGACAGGTAAACGGCAGGGTTTTGGTTTTGGTTATGGGGTAGTCGGCTATGCCCTAGGTTTAATCTATGCCCTTTATATAAGCTTTGGGCTCAAGTTATCTAAGGTAACAAGGATTACAACTTTAATTAAAAGTAAGATTCTAATAAAGACTAAATCTCTAAAGTCTCCTACTTTCCAGCCGCATCCTTGCTTTTAGGGATTTCCTCTCCTTTGAGCTTTGGCTTGACATATCTCTTGATCCGGGGCTTGGAAAAATATTCGGCTTCCACACGACAGACGAGCAGATTTTTCTCTATCTATCGAGGTCCACTTTACTTTTTCCTCTTCATGAATCTGCTGTCACCATGCTGTCACGACAGGTCCATGACAGGTTCGTCTTCTTCAGCTGCTTGTCCAGTTCAGCTCTCCTGCTTATCTGCCCTGCGCCTGCCTTCGACATCTACTATGACAGATACCTGCAAAAATAACCATCTTTCAGTAGAATCCGTGCCTTTTATATAATTGTGATGTTTTATTGAAAACTAACCTAAATGCAATGCAATGATGCTTGAATGCAGCAGAAATATGGGTTTAAAAAGGTGTAAATGATAGAACTTTTACACACTCAACAATTCTCCGGAAGCCGAAGAGCAAAAGATTGGTGAATCTTCTCTTGTGAAGTCTGGGTTTCGCTACACACTTGGCCAATGGGTTCGTGTTGATAGGAGAGCCCCAGCATCTCAAGTAAAGCCTCAACCTCAAGCTCCAGCTCCTAACAATGATGCTCTTATGGCTTTCCTTACCGAGCGGTTCAACACAATGGAAACGAACATGGCTTCAGGTTTTGGTGCTTCAACACTCGTATTCAATCCTTGGAGGAACGTGTTTCCACTCTTGAGAATCAACAAACGTCCATGGATCTCTCTTTCTCCACCTTCTATGGAGATTGGAGGCGCTATCGTCGTGATCAAGCTAAGGATAAGGACGATTCTCTTGATGGTGGTAACGATGATGATGACGAGGCCTATGATTCATATTGCATATCATATTAGTATGTCATATTAGGATTAAGTTTGCACCTATTTATGTTTTTATGCTTTAAAGACCTATGCTTTGATTATTTGTTTTTAGGATTGAGTGTATAATGTCCACAAGTTCTATATTTTGTACACATTCTTGCCTTTATTATTGCTATTCTTAAGCTCATTTAGGTGCATTGCATGCATAATAACAATATTTGCTCTTTTACCATGCTTTTGTTGAATATTCGATGTTTGGTTAAGAAAAGATACTATTTTAGTTTAGTTTTCATTTTCAGGTGCTATAGCTGTGTAGAGGAGGAGATGACAGAAAAGCAGGGAGTAAAAAGAGCTATACTGAAGTAGTTCCAGTCGTCGCCGCAGCAGCATTACCGACGACTGCCGCCCAGGCAGGAGTTAAACCGACTTAGTCAAGATAAGTTGCGATTGAAAGAGGACAATTTCCTGAGTCGAATGAGCTCAGTCTTGCAATTTTTTGAAGCATGTAGCAACCTGAAGAGCTGATTGAAGAGGGATAAGTAAAGTGACTTATCTTTACTTGTTGGAGAAGGCAACGTCCAAAGAGTCCACATTCCAGTCAAAAAGGATTCAACATTTAATGTAAAGTTACTTTAAGAACTCCTACTCCAAGGAGGACTCAAACTTAGGCCAAGCCCTATATATACCCATGCTTGTAAGGGTATAGGGGCATAGATTATGTTGGGCAAATAATCCTAGGCTAATTCTCCAATATGGTTAAGGTTTTTGTGTGTAAAGTAGTTGTGAGAAACGATTGTAGTAGTTTAAGTTGTATTTTGCAATAAAATACTTCCAAGTTTGCTTAATTCATGTTCTTCACTTCTTCAATTAGTTCCAAAAGTCCAGTTGAAGAAATCCATTTGTCGGGAACGAGAGTGTCAAACTCACGAAAGATTTAAGCACGGTCTCATCATGTCGAGGTGTTGACTAATTCGGCTTAGACATAAGTTAGAATTTCGGCGGCTAAAAGGAGCAACCAAACGTCGATTGCTTGTGTTAGGTTTACACTGAGATTGCTAGGTATTGCCTACATCACGTGGTGGCAGAATCTTTGCCTAGAAATAGGAAGGATCACTTCAGAATTGCTTTGCCGAACTTGGAGTATCTGGCAGACTTTCCGCCAGGACTTCTCTCCATTCCACCTACCGAGACAACGAGAGTTGCAAGAGCAAAGTTCCGTCGTGGCATCGAAAGTTGCCGCCGCCTCAATTCGCCATTACCCACCGAGGCAGCAGACCGTGGCAGCGCAAAACACACTTAATCTTTACAACACAATCTACACACTACTGAGCTGCAACTACCTAGCCCAATTTATAGATTCTATCTTTCTCTTTCTTTCTTTCTATCTTAAACCACTTGTGTTTTTATTTTTATGCTTTTCTTATTCAGAAATTTAATTGTGCAATTTACTATTTCCTTGTGCAGGAAACCACTCGTAGTCGCCATTCCAATCCCTGTGGGAGACGATATCTTTTATACTAAAACTTGACAAGAGTGTGCTCTTGCGCTCGTAAATAGAGAACACTAGAACACTCTACAAGTTATTGGCGTCATTGCCGGCGATTGGCAACAGCAGCTGCGTTTAAATTTCTGCACTTCTATTTTAGTTTTTGCACTTAAATTTCTGCTTATTTTATTTTACAAAAAAATGCCTCTTGTTTGTCTTTGGTGTATGTCCCGCCAGGGTGGCAAAGATGGCAGCCAACACCCACCTGAGGAGGGGAAGGACATTCCTGGACGAAAAGCCAAACGCAAAACCCTCAGGAAATGGTTATGTTTGGGAACTGCGCAACCCAACATAACCTAATATTATTATTTTTTATTTAATTTCTTTTTTATGCATTAGGATTAGATTTAATTTTCAGTTATTTTTATTTTTAATTTTTGCATTTAATTTATTTCAGGTTAGGAATGAAGGCAAGACCAAGAAGGATAAAGAATAAAGGATAAGCCTAACCCAGCAGCCAAGGTGGCCCAAGGCAGATTAGCATAATGACTACCAGCTTCACAACGACTAGCCGCAACGGCTACATTTGCAATAGCTGATGAAACATCTATATGCATAACAACTAGAACCCCGTAAAACGTGTTGCAATCATTGTCGCCCGTTGACAGCTTGCCCGCCAAGGCAGCGGAGAGTAGCGACTATATAAAGCCAACTATTCTCTCCTCACTCTTCACTTTGCTCTCTCTTTTGCTCTCAATTCTTCTTGTCATCTTTGCTTTCAAGATCTTATCGGTTTTCTTTTCTTGCAATTTCTTCTTTTCTTAGGAAACACATCCACTCTCACAACTATGACAACATCAAAACCCACCGACTCATCCTCAAAGCCAACCTTCTAGAGGTTCTTGAATGCTGACGTAGCGGCAACCTATCGGCAGTACTTCGCGAAACGACAGATTTGGGAAGAGATAGGCTTCTATTACACCAGGAAAGATGGGGATCTTGGACTTGAGCCAACCGTATTCGAAAGGGTCCACACTCTAGGATGGCATATTTTCGCATAGCTGCCAGAGGAGATAAATAACAACCTAGTGCGAGAGTTTTTACACCCACAAACCTACTCCGAGAAATCCTTTTGTCTATGTTCGTGGCGGGGGCGTAAAGCTCACAACAGCAACAATAAATAGCTTCTACGGCATAGAAATCATAGGAAATCTGCACGAAGAATGGAGGTTGTATTTAACGGCAACAAACTATGAAAAGATCAAAAGAGAAATCTGCCAGCCCAACGCCAAGTGGCTAACCGGCAAGAACAATGGTTCAGTCAACCGCCACGATCTGCATCCAGAGGCAATTATTTGGAGTAACTTCGTCCAACGCCTCATAGTGCCCACTTCACATGCCTCAACAGTCAACAGGCCGCGACTGGCCCTAATCCATAGCATAATGAAGGGGCGGCCGATCAACGTTAGAGAGGTTATTCTTGAAGAAATTTATGCCCACGCAAACAAGCCCAACTCCAAGGGATCCCTCGTCTTCCCCGCACTCATCACAGGCCTCTGCGCCAACTTCCGTCTGTTGCCGCACCCAAAAGACACTATCATTGAAGCCAAGGAAGGGTGGACAAGGAAGGCACGCCTCCAGATGATGCATGAGCTAGAGCTGGAAATGCCAACAACCATCCAGCCGCTATCCCAACATGCCACCACCCCAGCCGCAGCGAGCAGTACTGATGATGCCCTTTCCTTCGCCGTGATTACCCTGCTACGCAACCTCGTAGAAAGCTACCAGAGAATCGAGCACAAGCAGGTAATATTTACAAAATACATCGCGGAGGTGCAAGAGGCCTTCGTGGCCTACTTTCTAGACAAATACCACGACGCCAACCGACAGTTGCCCGCCTTCCCGTCGTAGTTAGCAGCTTCTAAACCGACCCAGATCACACCTCGACCAGCTGCCACTCCAGCCGCCCCAGCCAGCGAAAGGCATCACATCTGCCCCAGCCATCGAAAGGCCGCACATCCGCCCCAAACGAAGGACCTCGCCCACTCCCATCCAGCCATACAACCTCACCTCCTCATCTGATTCTGAAAAAGAGGTGGAGACTACTGCCGCCTCCCCAGCATTAAAGGAGACAGCTACCAAAAAGGAAGTTGAGGCCTCGGATCCATTGGACATGGAGGTATCTGATTCTTCCGAAGACGAACCAGCCGAAGCAGTAAGGAAAAGGAAGCGGCCCGCTAATACGACCAAGCCTCAAGGTGAAGGGTCTGATACTGAGCTAGAAGCACAAGCAAAATGACCCACTCCCAGCCGTATCCAGCCACCACGCAGACAGAAGAAGAGCCCAGGCGCCAAATCTCCCGCCACATGCCACCTCGTCCTCCCCGCCTCCTCAGAGTCCTCATCCGATGCAGCAGCAGAAAAAGAAGGGAACTCCCATGGTCTATAGCACTATTCTCTTTATTTTTCTTTCTTTTAATGTTTTCTTTTAATTTTTGTTTTCTTTTAATTTTTTTGTTTTTATCTTATATTTTGTGTAAGGAATTGAGGACAATGCCAACCTTGAGTTTGGGGAGTTAGTCCTCTTTGTTTTCTTTAGTTGCATTTAGCAGCATATAGGAGCATATGTAAATTATGCCCTAACACTTAATGAAATAGAAATTCTTAGTTTAAAAACTTGTGCCTATGATAGTTAGCCGACTACTTGTTTTCGCACCATACTTAAAATCTAATGTAACCATGGGAAGAATCATGAAAAATACTTAGAACAATTTTCTTTTTGCTAATTATTCTTACACTGTCTGTTAAGTGCTGAGTTTTGCTTGAGTTCTAAGTTTAACACTGTCTGCTTTATTTAATGAAAATTTCTTAACTTGATACAGGTTTGCCGCTGCGGCAACATAGGGCATTAGCACAAAGATGTTCAATACCATAGAGGTGTCCGAAACAGGCTCTAAGAAGGATGCTTAATACCCTAGAGGTGTCTAAAACAGGCTCTAGGAAGGATCATGAGCAAGGACATTGCGCTGCTATCAAAGTCCAAGTATTTGAAATTAATTGAAGTGACAGACAAATTAGCAAGAGTGAATGAAAGCCTTCACGGGATGACTCTATTCAAAGGGTTCAGATTTTCGTAGTGTGCACCTATCTTAGCTTCAGACCCGGAGAATAGTTGTGTTGAGCTGAAGCCCTTAAGGCCATGATTAGGAAAAAAGGAAATGAGAAGTGCTTAACTGTGCTGCCAAGGCAACAACTCATATCCTTTTAAGTATTTAATTATTTTTAGCATTCTTTGTTTACTAAGTATACTCAGTATGTTTAGCAAGGAAACAGACCTGCACATACTGCACTGGCACTAAGAAAATTAAATTCTGAGTTATTTCATGCTATTCCCTGTCACTAACATAAATTAGGTGCCACGACCTTGAGGTAAGAAATAGAGTTAAAGGCTAAGTTTCTGTTAAATTTTATGCAAGGGGCAGTGTTGTGTGTAAAAGAGTCCTATTGCAAATAGTGCAAGTGTACACGACGCAAGTAGTAAAGTGATACTTGGAGTATCGGATATCATCTCCACGGGGTCTGGAAATAACTCTATCCATGAATTGCTGCACAAGAGAAAGAAATAGTTTAATTGAATTTGTGAAGTAATCATGGGAAACAAGTAAAATAAAAGATATAGAAATCAGGGTTTAAAAAATAGGCCGATATTGAATTGCTCAGTAGTGCAGGTGTTGCACTGTAAGAGAAACTTCTATTCTGTCGTCGTCTCTATCACGGCAGCACCTGTTGCGGCAGAAGTCTGTTGATGTCGCGACAGCGATCACACAAATTTATACTTCAAGCTTGGAAAGAATCCCTGCTATGACTTGTCCTATCCCTAGGCCCAAGTTCTGTTGATGAACACTTCTTGGATGATACCTCCCGACGTGAATCAAAGGGTGAACACCAATGTTGTTGAATTCTTTCTTATCCACTTAATCTCGTACTTATCCCTAAGCTGAGATGGTTTAACCATAAACTGGAAAACGCGTATTTATTTCATTCGTATGTTTGAGTATCCTGATATAAAAAATGGATAACCTCACAATGCTCTCCCGATACTCTTGTAAGATATGAAAACCAGAATAAATAAACTTGAGGCTTTTTATTACTTGACAGAAAATTCCTAAAACAGTACAATCCATGCAACTACTTTACAGAATCAACCCATAGCCCTAAGGGGAGTTTAGAACATGATGAAGAGGGGAAAATGACAAGGGTTTTGGGAAAGATAGTTAGGAATGAGATATCCTTCCCTAGGTCGAATTACATGTCTTTATATAGGCCTTGGGTCCAAGTTTTCTAATATGGCAAGAATACAAGTTTAAACTAAAGTACAACTCTATTAAAGATTAAATCTTCTGAGTCGATGCCTTTAATTCGTCCTTTTTTCTTGCCTTGAGTTTCTTCCTTGGACTTTGGGCTTGGCCTTCATTCTGCCTCAGGGCTCAGAAAAATATAGGAGAGGTCCACGACACACCGGCTTGAAATCCTCTATAAGTCGAGCTCCACTCCACTTTTCCACTTCACCCTTCTGTCGTCATGGCTGCCACGGCAGTGGCTACGGCAGCATTTGCTCCTCGACTCCAGTTCTGTGATCCAGCTCTGCTCCTTTGCTGCCCTGAGTCTGCCGCAGCAGATACCTACAAAAGTGACCAAAATCAGTAGCAGCTGTGCCATTTTATCTAATTGTGATGTATATGTAGAAATCTATCCTAAATGCAATGAATTATGCTTGAATGCAACATAAATATGGGTAAATGAGGGGTAAAATATAGAACTTTTATACACTCAACATGACAGTTTGCTAGTTAGGTTGCATTGCTTGAGAACAAGGAATAGTTTGAGTTTGGGGGTGTGTAGAGTGTCCACAAGTTCTATATTTTGTACACATTCCTGCCTTTATTATTGATGTTCTTAAGCTCATTTAGGCATACTAGGTGCATTGCATGCATAATAACAATATTTTCTCTTTTACCATGCTTATGTTGAATATTCGATGTTTGGTTAAGAAAAGATATTGTTTTAGTTTAATTTTCATTTTCAGGTCTTATAGTTATGTAGAGGAGGAGAAGACAGGAAAGCAGTGAGTAAAAGGAGATGTACTGAACCAGTCCCATTCGCCGCCGCAACAACATTGCCGCTGACTGCCGCCCAAGCAAGAGTTAAACCGACTTAGTCAAGATAGGTTGTGATTGAAAGAGGAAACTTTCCGGAGTCCAATGATCTCAGTCTTGCAATTTTCTGAAGCCTGTAGCGGCCTGAAGAGCTGATTGAAGAGGGATAAGTAAAGTGACTTATCTTTACTTGCTGGAGAAGGCAACATCCAAAGAGTCCACATTCAAGTCAAAAAGGAGTCAACATTTAATGTAAAGTGACTTTAAGAACTCCTACTCCAAGGAGGACTCAAACTTAGGCCAAGCCTTATATATACCCGTGCTTGTAAGGGTATAGGTGCATAGATTACGTTGGGCAGATAATCCTAGGCTAATTCTCTAATAGGGTTAAGGTTTTTGTATGTAAAGTAGTTGTGAGAAACGGTTGTAGTAGTTTAAGTTGTGTTTTGCAATAAAATACATCCAAGTTTGCTTAATTCATGTTCTTCATTTCTTCAATTAGTTCTAAAAGTCCAGTTGAAGAAATCCATTTGTCAGGCACGAGAGTGTAAAACTCACGAAAGAATTATGCATGATCTCATCATGTCGAGGTGTTGACTAATTTGGCTTAGACATAAGTTAGAATTTCAGCGGCTAAAAGGAGCAACCAAACGTTGACTGCCTGTGTTAGGTTTACGCTGAGATTGCTAGGTATTGCCTACATCACGTGGTGATAGAATCCTTGCCCAGACATAAGAAGGATCACTTTAGAATTGCTTCGTCGAACTTGGAGTATCTGCCAGACTTGCCGCCAGGACTTCTCTCCATTCCACCTGCCGAGACAATGAAAGTTGCAAGAGCAGAGTTCCGCAGTGGCATCGAAAGTTGCAGCCGCCTCAATCCGCCATTACTCGCCGAGGCAGCAGATCGTGGCAACACAAAACACACTTAATCTTTACAACGCAATCTACACACTACTGAGCTGCAACTAACTGGCACAATCTATCGACTCTATCTTTCGCTTTCTTTCTTTCTATCTTAAATTACGTGTGTTTTTATTTTTATGCTTTTCTTATTCAGAAATTTAATTGTGCAATTTACTGTTTCCTTGTGCAGGAAACCAATCATAGTAGCCGCTCCAATCCCTGGGAGGACGATATCTTTTATACTATAACTTGACAAGAGTGTGCACTTGCGCTCATAAATAGAGAACACCAAAACACTCTACATTGAGCTTGAACTTCAATGCTTTAAATATTTATTTTATTGATGTCATTTCTTGAACTTAATGATATCTATGATTATTATGTTGTTTGGTTTATTGTTTATGACTCTGTTTATTCTCTCATTAGCCTTATATATATTTATTTTTTATCTAACAAAAGGGGGGGAGAAGTAATCTACGAGCCTAAGTGTTTTTAAAGTTGGTTTTGAGTTTCAAATACTTGAATTTTAAATGTTTTCAAAACTTTAAAACTTATCTTAAATTGAGGAGGGGTTCAATTTTATTCAAAGATTTCAAAACACTTAAAAATTTATACTTGGTTTTGTTATATCAAAAAGGGGGAGATTGTAAAACTAATGAATTTATTTTGCTATAACAAAAGATTTAGAGACTAAATTGAAAAAGAGAATAAAATTTTAAGTCCTCAAAACTTCTCGAAGTATCTAAGAAAATTGTCCAAGTCAAAACCTAAGTTCATTCAAATTTTTCTAAGTGTTTTCCAAGTCAAAACATTGATTTTCGAGTCAACGTTTCCGAACAACCCTTCGGCGTTTCAGAACGTTTTGAAACTGTTAACCTCTGTTTTGGAACTAGCCTTCCCGTTTCGATACAGGTGTATCGAAATAGATCTCCATGCTTCGAAATGGATGAAGAACAATGGAACGATTTGAACCGTTCCGATACAACATTTTCGAAATGATTTTCAAACTTGGATTAAAAATATGACCGTTGCACTTTTATAACTGATTTTCAGAGAAACGGTTAGAGTGTATCAAAACGTTTTAAGCCATTTCGGTACGGTCTCTTCATTACACCCCAATGGCTATTTCTATTTTAGCCTGTTTGGAAATAGGGTCGAGCGTTTTGGAATGGGTAGTTGCAGAAGTGCATTTATGGTGGGAAGATTGCATCCCAACGGCTATAATTATGATGGCAACAACCCCAATGGCTAGAATTCAATGAGAAGGTATAAAAAAGAAGTCCCTAAAGCACCATCAACAACTATTGATCCTAAGAGAAACATCCAAACATCAAATTCAAGCTCTTGTGCAAAATTTCCATATTTCTTGTAAACCCCAATTGTGGTTCTTTGTATTTCCCATTTTATTTGATTCAATTGGGTTGAGTGCTTGTAATAGGGCTACATTTTTATTGAGAGATACTAATTATTAGCCTTAAACTTCATTGTAAACCTTGTGTGAGGATTGGGTCAATTTTTGGGTAGAAAGTTGGCCATTGTGTAAAGGTTTTCTCCTAAGCCTGGAAAAGGGGAAGATCAACTAGTGGAGTTGTTGGAAAGTCCTTAGTGGGAGCTAAGGTATTGGATGTAGAGTTCAATTGGAACTTGAACCACTCTATATCCCTTGTCTTGATATTTTTATTTTCCCACTTCACCACCAAACTTTCTAAAAATCCAATTCACCCCTCTTGGCTTAAATCGATTCAACGATCCACTCAACAGATAGATTAGGGAAAAATAATCTCATGTCTTTCGTACCTTGAAGGTAAAGAAATATGTGTTTAACTCAATTCCAATGTCTCTGAGTTGAACATGAGCTAAATCTTGCCAACAAATTGACAACAAATGATATGTTAGGTCTTGTGTGACTAGAAAGATACATCAATGCACCAATAGCACTTAAGTATGGCACTTCTAGACCTAGAATATCTTCATCATTTTCCCGAGGGCGAAAAGAATCTTTGTTAACATCAAGTGACCTAACAACCATAGGGGTGCTCAACGGATGTGCGTTATGCATGTAAAACTTCTTTAGAATCTTTCCTATGTATGTTGATTGATGCACAAGGATTCCATCCTTTAGGTGTTCAATATGCAATTGAAGACAAAATCTTGTTTTTCCGTGATCTTTCATTTCAAATTCTTTCTTTAAATACTCAATTGTTAAAGAGATCTCTTGAGGAGTCCAATTGATATTCAAATCATCAACATACACAACAATAATGACAAATCCAGAATTAAACTTCTTAATAAAAATGCAAAGGGAAATTGGATCATTCTTATAGCCTTCCGCTAATAAGTATTCATTGAGGCGATTATACCACATACGCCCAAATTGTTTTAATCTTTAAAGGGATCTGTTCAATTTGATTGAATAATGTTCCTGCGAACCTGAATTAACTGCTTTAGGCCGTTTAAAACCTTCCAAAAGTTTCATATAAATATTATTATAAAGAGGCTCATACAAATAGGCTGTAACAACATCCATTAAGCGGAAATTAAGTTTTTCTTTTATTGCCAGACTAATAAAAAATCTAAAAGTGGTTGCATCCACCACAAGGGAGTATGTTTCTTCATAATCAATTCCAGGTCTTTGTGAGAATCATTGTGCAACCAAACGAGCTTTATATCTCGCAATTTTCCCTTTTTCATTTCTCTTTCTCAAAAAGACCCATTTATATCCCACATGTTTTACACCTTCCGGTGTACGAACTACAGGTCTGAATACTTCTCTTTTTGAAAGAGATTTTATTTCTGCTTCAATTTCCTCTTTCCATTTTGGTCAATCATCTCTTTGCTTACATTGTCTAATTGACAATGGTTCCTGATCCACATTATCACCCAAAATCTCTAGTGCTATATTGCATGCAAAAGTATTATCGACATCGATTTTGTTTCGGTTCCACTTGTTACCAGACATGATATAATTTATTGAGATCTCATCATTATCAGGTACCTGAGTCATGTCTAATGTCTCTTCTGGAGACCTCTTAATCTCTTCTCGAGATCTTTCATAATTCACTGATTCCTCGATCAGACCATCATAAGATATAGCTCCTTTTCTTTTTCGAGGATTTTTATCTTTGGAACGTACTGGTCTACCACGCTTCAGGCGTGCGTTTGACTCATTAGCAACTAGAGTTTGTCTTTCTGGGACATCAATTTTAATCGGAGCATTCACAAATGGTATATGTGACTTAGTCACTTTTTTAGGGTCATCAAAAGCATCTGACAATTGATTTGCTAAGTTTTGCAAATGAATTATCCTTTGAACTTCTAGTTCATATTTTTGGGTAAATGGATCAAAATGAGATAGCGATAATCCATTCCAACTTATTTCTTTTTCCAGTTGTTTATTTTCTCCCCCTAATATTGGGAAAACTGACTCATTAAAATGACAGTCGGCAAACCGAGATGTAAATAAATTCCCTGTCAAAGGCTCAAGTTATTTAATTCTTGAGGGGGATTCAAATCCGACATATATTCCCAACCTCATTTGAGGACCCATCTTTGTACGTTGTGGTGGAGCAATCAGAATATATACCGCACATCCAAATATCCTAAGATGAGAAATATTTGGTTCCTGACCAAAAACCATTTTTAATGGGGAGAAATGATGATAACTTACGGGCCTGATGCGAATCAGTGATGCTGCATGTAAAATGGCATGCCCCCATGCAAAAATTGGTAGTTTTGACTTCATCAGTAACGTTCTTGCAATTAATTGAAGTCGTTTGATAAATGACTCTGCAAGACCATTTTGTGTATGAACACGAGCTACAGGATGTTCAACACTTATTCCAATCGACATGCAAAAATCATCAAAAGTCTGTGAAGTAAATTCACCAGCATTATCAAGACGAATTGTCTTTACAGGGGAATCTGGAAAATGTGCTCGTAATTTTATCAACTGAGCAAGTAACCTTGCAAATGCCAAGTTGCGGGTTGATAACAAGGATACGTGTGACCATCTAGTCGATGCATCGATTAAAACAAGAAAATATCTAAGTGGTCCATAAGAAGAGTGTATGGGCCCACATATATCACCTTGTATCAGTTCCAAAAAATTGCTAGATTCATAATTTATCTTAGCTATTGAAGGTCGAATAATTAGTTTGCCTTGAGAGCAAGCATCACATGAAAATGAATTACTTTGAAGAATCTGTTGGTTCTTCAATGAGTGACCACATGAATTATCGATAATTTTTCACATCATAATCAAACCAGGATGGCCTAACCGGTCATGCCAAATAATAAAGTTATCAGTAAACTTATAGTTTACAATAGAATGTGCTTCAATTGCACTAATTCTTGTGTAGTACAACCCGGATGACCGTGCATATAATTTTTCTAAAATTTTCTTATTGCCTTGAGTTGTACATGTAATATAGAGATATTCAGCATCTCCTTGACTAATGCTCTCAATATGATATCTATTATTACGAATATCTTTAAAACTCAATAAGTTTCTTTGTGACTTTGGAGAGTATAGTGCATTGTGAATATGGAATAGAGTTCCATTTGGCAATAACATATTTGCTCTTCCGGAGCCTTTTATGATATTAGCACTTCCGGATATAGTACTCAGATTATTCTCTTACATTGTTAAATGAGAAAAAATTATTGTGCTTAAGTATAGTATGAGTACTTGCACTGTCCGCTAAGCATAAGTCGTCACCATTTTTGGTGGATTGTATTTGTGAAGAAACCATATTCTTCAAAAGAAAATAAAATAAATATTTGAAAACATTCAAAATATAAATAAAATACATAACATCCATGAATTTTATTCTTATAAAGAAAATGTTTCCAAATACAATATTATATCTTCCTAACAAGTTTTTTCTAAAATAATAACAATGAACATAAACATGAAGAAGAAGAAGAAATCAAGTATTCTTCTCAAGGGAAATGAGGAAATCATTAACATCTATATTTGTAAAGCCGTAATTATCTTTGCTAGTGCCAGTAATGCCATAATCATCTTTGCTAAGGCCATAATCATCTTTGTCATTGATATAAACAAAATTTGTTTCAGCTCTCTTTCCTTTACCATTGATTGATTGTTGGTAAAGGTCCACAAGATGCTTTGGCGCACGGCAAGCACGAGCCCAATGATTTAAGTTGCCACATCGATGACACATAGATTCCTCTTTCCTGGATTGACCTTTTGTACCATTGTCATCCTTATTGTTCCACTTGCGGTGGGTATAGTTATTTTTAAAACGACCACCTCACCTATGTCCTCGACCACGCCCATAGTTATGACCACGATTGTTGGTGTAGCCTTTATTTCTTCCACTATAGTATGTCACATTTGCTTCAGGGAATGGAGCGGAGCCAGTTGGGCGATATTCATGATTTTTCATCAATAGCTCATTGTTTTGCTCAGCCACAAGAAGGCAAGAAATTAACTCAGAATATTTCTTAAAGCCTTTTTCACGATATTGTGTCTAAAGGACAGCATTGTTTTCATGAAAAGTGGAGTATGTTTTTTTCTAACATATCCTCATCAGTAATATTTTGACCACATAACTTCAATTGTGAAGTAATTCGAAACATAGCAGAGTTATACTCGCTTAGTGATTTAAAATCTTGCAATCTCAGATGCAACCAATCATATCGAGCTTTAGGCATAATAACAGTTTTCTGGTGGTCATATTGTAAAGTGTCCATAAATTCTATATTTCATGCACATTCCATCTCATATTATTGTTGTTTTTAGTATATTTTAGGAATAATTAGGATCATGCATTACATTTTACAGTATTCTTTACTTTGCCATGAATTTTATATATTATCTTTTATTCGGTAAAGAAAAGGTATTATTTTAGTTTAGTTGTAGTTTAAGGTACTAGAGGCTGACAAAAGGAGAGAGGAGCTGAGGACATGATGATGAGGCAGCAGACTAAGGAGCTGTACCGATGCAGTTCCAGACAGAGACAACAACTGCCGAGTAGCTGTCACCGCTATACCTGTCGCCAAAGACAACAAACTAAGAAATTGGAGAACTGGAGTGCGATCTGTAGAGTAGAAAATCCTGATTCTATCGATGTTGTCCATTCAATTTTCTGATGACTGTAGCAGTAGGCAGAGCCACCGAAGGAGGAGCTCGAGATTACTTGCGGAGCAAGGCAACGTGATAAAGTCCACATTCAACTCAAAGAAGTCAGCATTTAATGCAAAAGCTACTTTGAAGACTTCTACTCCAAGAAGGACTATATATACCCATTGTAATTTTACTTCAAAACAACTTAGGTTTTCCCTTAGGCATAATTTAGGTTTTCTTGCTGCCATTATGTTCTAAAATTCTCTTTAGGTTTGGGTTATGTTGTAATTAGTGTGAGAACAACAATTGTTTAGGATTTTAAGTTTGTTTTTGCAATAAAGCTTCAAGGTTTGCTTATTCTATATTCTTCATAGTTTTCAATCAAGGCGAAAGATTAGTTGATTGCTATCCATTTGTTTGGTATCAAGAGAGTCGAACTCACGAAAGGAGTAAGTACGATCTCATCTATAGACGGTGTTGATCAATCTAGCCTAGAAATAGGTTAGGGTTTAAGGCAGCTAAAAGAGGACGAATCAAACTTTGTTTTCTTTGCACGATTCACGCCGCGGCTGGTATTATATGCAGTGGGCATCAACAACATTCTGACTTAGACATAAGCGGGATCACTTTCGAAGCATTCTGCTGAGCCTCGTTGTTCTGCCGAGTTTGCCGCTGAGACACAAGTCCATTCCCCTGCCGAGGCAGCGGGAGCGTCTCAGCAGCCTAACTGCCATCCTCCACCGAGGCAGCAGAGTCTGGCAGCGCAAAGCAACTTGTCCTATTCAACGCAGTTTCACACTAAACAACAACATAACTTGTCTCATTCTATAAATCTTATCTCTTCCCTTTTATTTTCTTGTGTTTTTATTTTATTTTCCTCTCAAACAAACCAACTTAATTGTGCATTTAATTTTCTTTGTGCAGGAACTACGATTCGAATCAAGCTGTCCAATCCCTGTGGGAGACGATATCTTTTATACTATCACTTGACAGGAATGTGCACTTGCGCTCATGTTATAGAACACTAAAACGCTCTACACATGTCGTTTCTTTAAATTATTCCAAAGAATAAGAGGATCTTCACCGTTAAATATTCTGATTTCAACCCCTAATGGAGATAACGGCGATTAAGTATCATGGATTTGGCCTTATTTTGGACAGATTCTGCATTCCGCTCTTTAATAGTGTTTCCCAGACCATCCGCATCTAGGTGTATTTCGGCATCTAAGATCCAGGGTAAATAATTCTTTCCGGAAATATCAAGAGCCACAAACTCAATTTTCGCAAGATTTGTCATTGATACACTATAAAAGACAAACAAACAAATTAGATCATATATATATATATATATATATATACAAACCAATAGAAAACAAATCCTCGTACGCGGCATTGTTAATTAAGTTCACAAGGTCATTTAAAAACCTCCTTTAAGACCAGTAGCCTCGCAGAACGGGATGTCCAGCCAATATACTCGGATTAAACCATCAAAATAAAGAACATATATGATTACGCATGGCATGGATTATGAAACAAAACAAAAGTAACGAAGCATGGTTTATTTTAGTTTATAAGATATATAAGATGGAAAAAGAACATACCAGATAAATCTTTGGAGAAACTTGGTCTGTAACTAAAATCTTCTGAGCAAACTCGTGCTGATAACGTGTTATAAATAAAATAACCAAGAACAAGAATAAAGAGATGAAATAAAGAAAGAGATTTATATTATTATCAAAAAACTGAAATTGTGCACAATGCCTTCATCTATTTATAGGCATAAGAAGTACATAATACATTAAACTCTAATTAATAGAGATAATATTCCTAATAATAAATAAATCAAATCTCTTTGATAAAGTTCTTGTCATGATAGACATCCATATAGATAAATATTCATAACAAAACGTGTATTATTATTAATAATAATAAATTAATAAATAAACAAAAATTGAATATGATAATTATTTGTTTAAGTCGCAAATTCTCCATGTAGGGTGTGTAGGTGTTCCCTTTTTGTGGGGCCGCAAGTGCACAATCCTGTCAAGTTATAGTATATAAGATGTCTAATCCCACGAGGATTGGAGAGCTTGTCTCGTTCTTTAGTTCTTGCACAAAGGTAAAATAAAAACACGAGTGAATGATTGGTTGAGATCGAAAAGTAAATAAAAACACAAGTAATGGAGAAGAGGTGAATCAGGTTGATAGAGTAGGCAGGGTTATGCTGCTACTTAGTGTGAGAACTGCGTTGAGTTATGTATGAGTTATCCTTTTCTGCCACGATGTGCTGCCTCGGCGGGTACGACGGGCGACAAACTATGACCTTGTCACGCGGCCGCAGCATGTCACTGCCACTGTAGGGGTGTGTACTATCTCGGTAGGTGGAATGGAAAGACGTCCTGGCGGCAAGTCTTGCAGATACTCCAAGTCGACAGGATAGTCAACAGTGATCCCTCCTATTTTTAGGTTAGGATGCTCGAGATTGATAACTTGAGGACTAGTGTGGAACCAAATCAATCAACTCGGTTAGAGATCCTTTTTAGCTGCTGAAACTTGTGGACTAGTGTGGAACCAAGTTAGTCACGCCTCCCGTTGTGATCGTGCTTTACCCTTTTGTGAGCCTTGCATTTTCGTGCCCGACAAATAGATTGTCTCAAACGACTGGTGTAGAAAGATTGAAAGAATGAAGAACAATGGATTAAGTAAACTTGGAATATTTTATTGAAGAAATAACTAAAAAACCTAAAACAATCGTTTCACTGTAACACCCCAATTTTGGGCTTGGAAGTTTAAGGTCTGAACCGGACCGGTTTAAATTTCGGTTCGAATATAAAAGGTGATTTTAGAGAAAGCCTAGTTCGGGATGCATTAAAAATATGGAAAAATATCTAAAAATCCTCTTTTATTATATATAAGAGAGTGGTGAAATCAATTTTACAAAATGAGGTTTGGAAATACGACATTTCAAGTTAGTGACTAAAATGTAATTTTTGAAAACTTTGTGACTGTTTTAAAAGGATTGAAACTTTGAATCTTTAAGGAGCTAATTTACCCAAGGGAGGGTTTCTCCAAATTTTTCTTAAAATTTAAAGACTCATTTAATGTTAATTAATAAAAAGAAAAGAGGGAAAAGTCACATTTTGGTTTCATAACTAACTTTTGCCAAAAATTTTCCATTTCATTTTCTCTCAAAATTCCCTCAGCCAAACACATTTCCATAGCAACTTTTCCTTTGATTTTCACACCTAAAGTTGAGATTTCAATCCCTAAATGACTCCTAATCATTTCTACACCAAATCCTCATCATTTGCTTATTGAATTTTCAAGGATTTTGGCTCTAAACAAGGAGAAATCCACATTTAGAGGTATGAACATCCTTCTCCTCTAAATACTCAGTTCTTTACTGAAATTCCCAAGTTCCCAATCCTTAAATTGAGTTTTATTAAAGGTTTTAATGTTGTGTTCTTAATTTTGGCTTAAAATACAAGATTTGGATTTAATTTTGAAGAAATTCGTAATAGATGATTGGGCTCTGTTTTGAGATGTCTTTTCGATGTATTTTGGATGTTTAAATGATGTGAAATGGAGGTTTAATCAATGCAATCCCGAATAGGTTGATTTTCCTAAGTTTTTACTTGTGAAAATTGTGGTTTTTGGGGTAATTTTGATGTTCTGCTATAGCTGGAGGTATAAGGACGTGATTAGGTCCTTTTTGGATGTTAATTGATGTCTAATAATGATTGGAATTGATGGATCTTGGCTGGGTAATGTTGTAGAGGTGTTTGGATGTGATTTCGGTTGTGTTTGGTAGCCGAAATGTGAGTTTTGATGAGAGTAACGAGTTTAGGTGTTTTGGCTGAAGATTTTTATGCATGATGATGCATTAATCCTCTGCTTTGATGTGTTTAAAAAAGGGGAGACATCTTCGGATCCTTGTGGTGTTGATCCGGAGGCTTGATCGGCGTTTCGGTAAGCTTGCGAAACGGAATCGGTGAGTGAAGTTTGGTTTTCAGCTTTGAAACCAATGTTTGAAGGTTATGGGAGCTTAGTTTAAGTCTAAACAACTTAGCTAAGCTCAAGAGTAAGTTTTCGGAGAAACTCTCTTTTTGATGAACCATGAGATGGTTGGTTGCGATGTGTTTAATTTGTATGTTTAAAATTCTGTTTTGAAAGCATATTTTAGCATGTTTAATGCTGGTTTTATAAGCCATGTGTTGAAGGATGCTCAGGGTAAGAGATCCTTGATTTGGACATTGATAAATGTGGTTTGATGCATAGTGATGCATGACTATTTAATGGCTTTGTTTAATGCTTAAAAACAGTGGATTGATGATGGTAAATGATGTATATTGGCAAGTGATGTGTTGGTTTAAAAGTACTTGAATCGGATATAGTTAGCCGGCTATAGGATTGGGTGCACCGTGAATAAAGTCACCTTGGATGTTGAGGGGTTGTAATGGTACCGTAAACTCCATCCAAGTACACTAACGAGATGTCTAAGATCATAATGGTGGTTAAAATGTCATGTGAGGATCTTGTGTTGTGTTTCCCTTGTTCTCGTTAGTGATGTTATACAACTACCAATGAGTGATGTGGAGGGGTTGTAATTGTACCGTAGACTCCATCACGGGTGTTGAGGGGTTGTGATTGTACCGGTAAACTCCACCTTAGTGTTTGGTAGTGTGTATGAAGTGTATGGGACAACGCTTGTAATCCGCGTATCCGATTGTGTTTTGAGTTGAAAAATGGTTATGGTTTATCACTTGAAAGCCAATATGACATGTTGATGTAATGAAGCATGAGATGCTTGGTTTGTATGCATTGATGCATGAGAAATGATGTTTTGAAAATAAAGGCCTTTGAAAGGTGTTTTACAAAGTGCATTATTGTGTTGTTTCATTAGAGCATTTCTCACTAAGCATATGTGCTTACGCTCTCTTTCTTGAACCATTAATGCAGAGCATTGAAGTGCTTTAAGGGCAGCAAGGAGGTCAGGATCCAAGTGAAAGACTAAGCTCATGTATGGTGACTACTTTTACAACACTATTAGCTTTTGGTATTTGGCAATGGGAACCTAGATTGTGTTTTGGGGAGATATTTTGGACTCCCTAAGTTTGGTTTAATGCCTATGATGTTTGGAAAATGTAAATGGCCATTTGGTATTTGTTTTGAAGATTTGATGATAGCTTGATTTCCAATTTTAGGATGCATGCCTTTAGACTTGTGTTTTTTTTTCTAATTGATGCCATGATTGAGCTTTGATGATGCAAATATGTTCCTTTAATGTTTGATGACTTGTTGGCATGATATGGAGGTCATATGAATGTGTTTTGTGGGTCGAAAGTGTGTAAAAACAGGCTTTTCTGCTGTTTCTGGGCAGGGTGTATTGAAACACCCTTGTCTGTTTCGAAACAGGTGCATGTTTTGGCCTGGGCGTTTCGAAACGGGTAGAGGTGTTTTGAAACACTTTGGCTACTACCAAGCCGTATTTCTGAACGGTCAATTCCTGTTTCGAAACACTTGACCGTTGGGCACTGATTTGAATGGTTTTGAGGTTTGTAAGCTTTCATTTTAGTCCTGATTTTTGTATATGCAATTGACTGCGTTTGAGATGTCCGTTTGAGATGAAATTTGGCAGAGAAGAATGAAACATGACTAATTTCATAATGGTAACTTAAAAATTGGTAAAGTCCTCTTAATTTCTAGAATTTACAAATTGGTCCCTTAATTCGTATAATGTGCAATTGAGTCCCTTATTGTTTTCCGATTGTTGTGATTTTTGAGTATGCTTATCTCAAGAGTACACATAAGGTTAATATGCATTTAGACAAGGTTAAAAAGAAAAAAGGGTCGTTAATCAAGGTTGACTTTTAGGTTGACTTTGGTTTTCCCCGTGTAATCTTCGTAGTTCGGGTCAACCGTCTAGGCCGGGCTAAGGGGGTTACATTTGGTGGTATCAGAGATGAGTTCTCGAGTATTTGGGAATTGTTATGTGGGTGATATGTGTATGATTGCTTGTATACTTGTTGAGTGAAAAGTATGATGTATGAATTGTAAGAATGTTGCAATTGTGGTGTATGCTATGGTGAAGCATGTTAGAGGGACCCATTGCCATATCAAAGCTAATGAAATGATTTGTTTTAATTGGAAACGAGCTTGAGTACTTGGATTGCTTACCTTGCCGAGCCTGACTATGTTTATTGCATTTGTGATTGCATTGTTTAGTGAATGGGACCTAGTAGAGAGACGAGGATTAATAGGCGAGCTATGGCTCAAAATGAGAATGAAGAGAATGCTGAAAATGTAGTGGATTTACCTCCTCCACCCGGTGGTGGTGGTGCTGGGGGTGATGGAGCTGGTGCTGGTGTTGGGGTCGCTGGACCTGAAGCTGGGCAGGGACAAGCTGCTCCTGACATGACAATGCTGATTTAGGCTATTGTTGGAGCCTTTCAGGCGGCGGTAGCTGGAGCTCATGGAGCTAGGCATCAGGGAGATGCTAATGCTAGACTACCTCTGGAACGCTTGCGCAGTCTGGGAGGGACTGAGTTCAGGGGTTTGTCTACTGAAGGTTCCGAGTCTTGGATGGAAAGTACCAAGAGAATTTTGGGACAAATGATTTGCAATGAAGTGCAGAAGCTGGGCTGTGTAATATCGTTGTTGCATGACGATGCGCATACCTGGTGGACAATCACTATCTTCAGAATGGAGGATGCTGATGTGACTTGGACGTTTTTTCTGAACGCGTTCAAGAGGAGGTATCTGGGTGTGCAGTACCTGGATGAAAAGAAAAGGGAATTCATGTCTTTTACTCAAGGGAGCATGTCAGTGGCTGAGTACGAGGTTCAGTTTGTCCGACTTAGTCAGTACGCACCTATTCCTGATGAGCGGGAGAGGTGTGAACGTTTCCGTTATGGTTTGGTGACGGAAGTAAAGACCTATAAGCGGGCTGCTGAGTATAGTTCCGGTGGCGGACGGAACAAGAGAGGACGCGATCGGAGGTATCAGTCTTCAGCTAGGCGTGGTGGTGGAGGGCAAGGTGCGCCTGTTCAGGGAGACAGGGCGAGAGCTAATCAGAACACATGCTGGGCATGCGGATCGCGTGGTCATCTGAGGCGTGATTGTCCTCGAGCAGCGAAGGAGGTACAGGCTCCTATTGTGGTGACCGGTAATTCGTGCTGGAACTATTGTTCGGGGGATCATATGAGGAGGGAGTGCCCTCTATTGGCCGGTGGTGGTCAAGGACGTGATCCTGGAGTTGTTGCACCACAGAGAGGTCGTGGGCGCGGCCGTGGTAACTTCCAGCGCTGGGAGGATGGTGGAAGGAATGTGGCTCATGTGGTAGCTGTTCAGCCTGAGGGGGGTGGCCAGGCCAGAGTGTTTGCTCAGAGGGAGGGGAGGAATGACACGGATGTGATCGCATGTACTTTCACTTTGCAATCCTTGTCATTACTTTCCTTGATTGATTCTGGATATACACACTCATACATATTGCGTGAACATGCTCAATTGCTTGGTTTTCCTGTTAAGTCTTTGGATGTTGGTATGCGTGTAACTAGTTCTTTTGGTGAGATTGTTGTGACACGAAAGCTTTATAGAAGATGTCCCTTGGTTGTGCAAGACCATGTTTTTCATGTTGATCTTATGGAATTGCCTTTCTATGGTTTTGATGTAATCCTTGGTATGGATTGGCTTGTTGAGCATCGAGCTGTAGTGGATTTTGAGAATAAGAGAGTTTTGTTGAAGCTTGCGGACGATTATGAGGTAGTGGTGGTTGGTGAGAATGTGAAGTTTCTTGCCAATGTGGTGTCTACATTGGAAGCGAGCCGGATGCTGAGGCAAGGTTGTGAAGCCTACCTAGCCTTTGTGATGAATCCTAGCTCTAAGGAGTTACGAGTGCAAGATATCAGGACTGTGCGAGAGTTTCCTGGTGTGTTTCCGGAGGAGTTGCCTGGATTGCCTCCTAATCGCGAAGTGGAGTTTGGGATTGAGCTGTATGAAAACACAACTCCAGTGTCCATTACTCCTTATCAAATGGCACCTAAAGAGTTGAAAGAGCTGAAGACGCAACTTCAGGAGTTGCTTGATCGTGGTTTCATACGGCCGAGTGTGTCACCTTGGGGTGCACCGGTCTTGTTTGTGAAGAAAAAGGATGGCACTATGAGAATGTGCATCGATTACCGTCAGCTTAACAAGTTGACTATCAAGAATCGGTATCCATTGCCGAGAATTGATGATCTTTTTTATCAATTTCGGGGAGCGTCTGTGTTCTCTAAAATAGACTTGAGGTTAGGGTATTACCAGTTGAAGGTGAAGGATGTGGATGTGTCAAAGACAGCCTTCAGAACGAGGTATGGGCATTATGAGTTTCTTGTGATGCCGTTTGGTTTGACGAATGCTCCTGCAGCTTTCATGGACATGATGAATAGAGTGTTCCATGAATACTTGGATAAATTTGTTGTGGTGTTCATTGATGATATTCTCGTGTACTCTCGTACTGAGGAGGAACATGAAGGGCATTTGAGAATTGTGTTACAGGCTTTGTTGGAGAATCAGCTTTATGCCAAGCTGAGCAAGTGTGAGTTTTGGCTTAGAAAAGTTGTGTTCCTTGGTCATGTGGTTTCTGCTGAAGGAATTTGTGTTGATCCTCAAAATATTGAGGCAATGATGAATTGGAAGCCTCCTAAGTCTGTTCATGAAGTTCGTAGTTTCCTTGGTTTGGCGGGGTACTATCGGAGGTTCGTGGATGAGTTTTCAAAGATTGCTGCACCTTTGACGAAGTTGTTGCAGAAGGATGTTAAGTATGAGTGGACGGAGGCGAGACAGCAGGCTTTTGAGAAGCTTAAGGCAGCTTTAACACAAGCTCCTATCTTGGTTCAACCTGAATCAGGGAAAGAGTTTGTGGTGTATAGTGATGCGTCCTACGTTGGTTTGGGATGTGTGTTGATGCAAGAGGGTAAGGTGGTGGCTTATGCATCACGTCAGTTAAAGGTGCATGAGCGCAATTATCTTACGCATGACATTGAGTTAGCTGCGGTGGTTTTTGCTTTGAAAATTTGGAGACATTACTTGTATGGTGAGAAGTGTATTGTGTACACGGACCACAAGAGTTTGAAGTATCTGATGTCTCAGAAAGAGTTGAATCTTAGGCAACGACGTTGGGTGGAGTTGCTTAAGGATTACGATTTGACGATCGAGTACCATCCGGGTAAAGCTAATGTTGTAGCGGATGCCTTGAGTAGGAAGGTAGCTGTGGAGTTGAGGGCTATGTTTGCCAGTTTGAGCATTTCGCGTGATGGTGGTCTTGTGGCTGAGTTGCAAGTGAAACCATCCTTGGTTCAGTTGATTAAGGAAAAGCAGTTGTTGGATGATTCCTTGGTGCCACATGTTCAGGATATTGCAGAGGATAGGCCATCGGATTTCTGCTTTAATGATGATAGAGTTTTATGTTTTGGGAGTCGGATAGTAGTGCCCAATGGTGTTGATTTGAGGCGTGCTATTCTGACTGAAGCTCATAGTAGTCCTTTTTCTATGCACCCTGGTAGTACTAAGATGTACCGTGATCTTCGTGATGAGTACTATTGGGTGGGTTTAAGGAAAGATGTTGCTGAGTTTGTAAGCAAGTGCATGGTATATCAGCGAGTTAAGGCTGATCATCAGTTTCCTTCAGGGTTGTTGCAATCGTTGAGGATTCCTGAGTGGAAGTGGGAAAGGATTACCATGGACTTCGTGTCTGGTTTGCCTTTGTCGCCATCGAAGAAGAATCCGGTGTGGGTGATTGTGGATCGCCTGACAAAGTGTGCGCATTTCTTGCTTGTGCATACTACATACACTTTGGATAAGCTTGCGGAGCTGTACATTGCTGAGATTGTGCGGCTGCATGGTGTGCCAAAGTCGATTGTGTCAGATAGAGATCCGAGGTTTACATCGCGTTTCTGGCAGTGTTTGCATCAGGCTTTGGGTACACGGTTGAATTTCAGTACTTCTTATCATCCACAGTCGGATGGACAGTCTGAGCGTGTTATCCAAGTGTTGGAGGATATGTTGAGGTGCTGTGTGATTGAGTTTCAGGGTTCTTGGGAGAAACATTTGCCTTTGGTGGAGTTTGCCTACAATAATAGTTATAAGGCAAGTATTCAAATGGCACCTTATGAAGCTTTGTACGGGAGGAAGTTTAGGACTCCTCTTTGTTGGGCTGAAACGGGTTAGAAGTTGGTTTCGATGCCAGCTTTGTTGAAAGGAACCACCGAGAAGGTGAAGCTCATTTGTGAGCGTTTGAAGGCAGCTTCTGATCGGCAAAAGTCTTACGCGGATTTGAAGCGTAAGGAGATTGAGTATGCGGTGGGTGACCGTGTGTTTTTGAAAGTTTCGCCTTAGAAAAAGGTGATGAGGTTTGGCCGAAAGGGTAAGTTGAGCCCTAGGTACATTGGACCATACGAGGTGATTGAGCGTGTGGGTCCTGTTGCGTACAAGTTGAGGTTACCGCGAGAGTTGGAAAAGATTCATGATGTGTTTCATGTCTCTATGCTTCGGAGGTATAGATCGGATCCTTCGCATGTTATGCCTGTGGAGGAAGTGGAATTGAATCCGGATTTGACCTATGATGAGGAACCAGTGGAGATTCTGGATTCGGACAGTAAAGTTCTTCGAGGCAAGACCATTGAGTTGGTAAAAGTGTTATGGAAGCATCGTGGTGCTGAGGAAGCCACGTGGGAACGGACAGATGACATGATGAAGCAGTTTCCGTACCTTTTTCCTTCAGGTAAACTTCGGGGACGAAATTTCTTAAGGGGGGGGGGGGGAGAGAGTTGTAACACCCCAATTTTGGGCTTGGAAGTTTAGGGTTTGAACCAGGCCAGTTTAAATTTCGGTTCGAATATAAAAGGTGATTTTAGGGAAAGCCTAGTTCGGGATGCATTAAAAATATAGAAAAATATCTAAAAAACCTTTTTTATTATATATAAGAGAGTGGTGAAATCAATTTTACAAAATGAGGTTTGGAAATATGACATTTCAAGTTAGTGACTAAAATGTAATTTTTGAAAAGTTTGTGACTGTTTTAAAAGGATTGAAACTTTGAATCTTTAAGGAGCTAATTTACCCAAGGGAGGGTTTCTCCAAATTTTTCTTAAATTTTAAAGACTCATTTAATGTTAATTAATAAAAAGAAAAGAGGGAAAAGTCACATTTTGGTTTCATAACTAACTTTTGCCAAAATTTTCCCATTTTATTTTCTCTCAAAATTCCCTCAGCCAAACACATTTCCATAGCAACTTTTCCTTTTATTTTCACACCTAAAGTTGAGATTTCAATCCCTAAATGACTCCTAATCATTTCTACACCAAATCCTCATCATTTGCTTATTGAATTTTCAAGGATTTTGGCTCTAAACAAGGAGAAATCCACATTTAGAGGTATGAACGTCCTTCTTCTCTAAATACTCAATTCTTTACTGAAATTCCCAAGTTCTCAATCCTTAAATTGAGTTTTATTAAAGGTTTTAATGTTGTGTTCTTGATTTTGGCTTAAAATGTAAGATTTGGATTTAATTTTGAAGAAATTCGTAACAGATGATTGGGCTCTGCTTTGAGATGTCTTTTTGATGTATTTTGGATGTTTAAATGATGTGAAATGGAGGTTTAATCAATGCAATCCCGAATAGGTTGATTTTCCTAAGTTTTTACTTGTGAAAATGGTGGGTTTTGGGTTAATTTTGATGTTCTGCTATAGCTGGAGGTATAAGGATGTGATTAGGTCCTTTTTGGATGTTAATTGATGTCTAAGAATGATTGGAATTGATGGATCTTGGCTGGGTGATGTTGTAGAGGTGTTTGGATGTGATTTCGGTTGTGTTTGGTGGCCGAAATGTGAGTTTTGATGAGAGCAGCGAGTTTAGGTGTTTTGGCTGAAGATTTTAATGCATGATGATGCATTAATCCTCTGCTTTGATGTGTTTAAAACAGGGGAGACATCTTCGGATCCTTGTGGTGTTGATCCGGAGGCTTGATCGGCGTTTCGGCAAGCTTGCGAAACGGAATCGGTGAGTGAAGTTTGGTTTTCAGCTTTGAAACCAATGTTTGAAGGTTATGGGAGCTTAGTTTAAGTCTAAACAACTTAGCTAAGCTCAAGAGTAAGTTTTCGGAGAAACTCTCTTTTTGATGAACCATGAGATGGTTGGTTGCGATGTGTTTAATTTGCATGTTTAAAATTCTGTTTTGAAAGCATATTTTAGCATGTTTAATGCTGGTTTTATAAGCCATGTGTTGAAGGATGCTCAAGGTAAGAGATCCTTGATTTGGACATTGATAAATGTGGTTTGATGCATAGTGATGAATGAGTATTTAATGGCTTTGTTTAATGCTTAAAAACAGTGGATTGATGATGGTAAATGATGTATATTTGCAAGTGATGTGTTGGTTTAAAAGTACTTGAATCGGATATAGTTAGCCGGCTATAGGATTGGGTGCACCGTGAATAAAGTCGCCTTGGATGTTGAGGGGTTGTAATGGTACCGTAAACTCCATCCAAGTACACTAACGAGATGTCTAAGATCATAATGGTGGTTAAAATGCCATGTGAGGATCTTGTGTTGTGTGTCTCGTGTTCTCGTTAGTGATGTTATACAACTACCAATGAGTGATGAGGAGGGGTTGTAATTGTACCGTAGACTTCATCACGGGTTTTGAGGGGTTGTGATTGTACCGGTAAACTCCACCTTGAGTGTTTGGTAGTGTGTATGAAGCGTATGGGACAACGCTTGTAATCCGCGTATCCGATTGTGTTTTGAGTTGAAAAATGGTTATGGTTTATCACTTGAAAGCCAATATGACATGTTGATGTAATGAAGCATGAGATGCTTGGTTTGTATGCATTGATGCATGAGAAATGATGTTTTGAAAATAAAGGCCTTTGAAAGGTGTTTTACAAAGTGCATTATTGTGTTGTTTCATTAGAGCCTTTCTCACTAAGCATATGTGCTTACGCTCTCTTTCTTGAGCCATTAATGCAGAGCATTGAAGTGCTTTAAGGGCAGTAAGGAGGTCAAGGATCCAAGTGAAAGACTAAGCTCATGTATGTTGACTACTTTTACAACACTATTAGCTTTTGGTATTTGGCAATGGGAACCTAGATTGTGTTTTTGGGAGATATTTTAGACTTCCTAAGTTTGGTTTAATGCCTATGATGTTTGGAACATGTAAATGGCCATTTGGTATTTGTTTTGAAGATTTGATGATAGCTTGATTTCCAATTTTAGGATGCATGCCTTTAGACTTGTGGTTTTTTTTTAATTGATGCCATGATTGAGCTTTGATGATGCAAATATGTTCCTTTAATGTTTGATGACTTGTTGGCATGATATGGAGGTCATATGAATGTGTTTGGTGGGTCGAAAGTGTGTAAAAACAAGCTTTTCTGCTGTTTCTGGGCAGGGTGTATCGAAACACCCTTGTCTGTTTCGAAACAGGTGCATGTTTTGGCCTGGGCGTTTCGAAACGGGCAGAGGTGTTTCGAAACACTTTGGCTACTGCCAAGCCGTGTTTCTGAACGGTCAATTCCCGTTTCGAAACACCTGACCGTTGGGCACTGATTTGAATGGTTTTGAGGTTTGCAAGCTTTACGTTTTAGTCCTAATTTTTGTTTATGCAATTGACTGAGTTTGAGATGTCCGTTTGAGATGAAATTTGGCAGAGAAGCATGAAACATGACTAATTTCATAATGGTAACTTAAAAATTGGTAAAGTCCTCTTAATTTTCTGAATTTACAAATTGGTCCCTAAATTCGTATGTTGTGCAATTGAGTCCCTTATTGTTTTCCGATTGCTGTGATTTTTGAGTATGCTTATCTCAAGAGTACACCTAGGGTTAATATGCATTTAGACAAGGTTAAAAAGAAAAAAAGGGTCGTTAATCAAGGTTGACTTTCAGGTTGACTTTGGTTTTCCCTGTGTAATCTTCATAGTTCGGGTCAACCGTCTAGGCCGGGCTAAGGGGGTTACATTCAATCTAGTTACAACATAACCCTAACCCAATGGGGATTTCAAACATGGCGGTAGAGAAGAGCACTAGAAAATTCTGTAGAAAACCTAGGATGATTTAAACTAGAAGTACAATGGGTATTTATAGACTCAAAACTAGGTCAAGTCCTCCTTGAAGTAGAAGTCCTCTAAAGTAGCTTTTCTTTAATGTAGCTTTAAATGCTGACTTCTTTGCGTGGAATATGGACTCTCCCTCATTTTCCTTCACCCGTAAGTAAGCTTGGAAATTCCACGTCGGCAGCCCTAGCCACTGCTATAGACGTCAGAAAATATGTGACCACCAGCGAAAGACTCAGGAGTTTTAGCTTTACAAATTGCGCTCCAGTTCTCCTAACGTCCATAGTTAGCTACCGCGGGTAGCCAGGTTGGCAGCAGCTTTACTCAGCAGGTGCTCGGCAACAACTTATCTTCAGCTGGAACTGCTTCAGTACAACTCCTCAGTTTGATCTCAGCGTTGTGTCCTCCATTCCTCTATTCCCTCGTTCAGCTGTTAGTACCTGCAAGCAAGAATACACTTGTTGCGTGTAAAAGAGTCTATCGCAATAGAGTGCAAGTGTACACGACGCAATTAGTAAAGTGATACACGAAGTATCGGATGTCGAATCCACAGGGATTGAAAGTAACTTTTATCCTTGGATTGTTGCACAAGAGAGAAAGAAGATAATTTAATTGTTTGTAGAGGAATATTGAAGAATACTAAAGATAAAAGATTAAAATATTTAGGGTAAAGAAATATGCCGGTATTGATTTGCTCAGTAGTGCAAGTGTTGCACTGTATAGAACTTCATGTCCTGTCATCGTCCCTGTTGCGGCAGCACCTACAGCGGCAGCACCTGCGGCGGTAGGAGACTGTTGTTGTCGCGCCAGCGATCACACAACTCTGTACTTCAAGCTTGGTAAGAACCCCTGCAGTGCCTTGTCCTATCCCTAGGTCCAAGTCTATCGATGAACACGTCTTGGATGATACCTCCCGACGTGAACCGAAGGATGGACACCGATGTTGTTGAATTCTTCCTTAACCACTTAACCTCTTCTTATCCCTAGGTCCGAGATAGTTCAACCATAAATTGGAGAACCCGTACATATTCCTTTCGTATACTTAACTCCCCCAATATTAAGTAAATGAATAATCTCACAATGCTCTCTCGATACACTTTGTAAGATGTTGAAAACCAGAATAAGCCAACTTAAAGTCTATTTTATTGAACAGAAAAATCATAAAATAGTACAATCCTTGCAACTAGTTTCCAGAATCAACCCTTAGCCCTAGGGGAAGTTTAGAACATGATGAGAAGGGAGGAAACGACTAGGGTTTAGGGGAAGACGGCTAGAGAATGAGATGTCCGTCGCTAGGTCGAATTACATGCCTTTATATAGGCCTTGGGTTCAAGTTTTCTAATATGGTAAGAATACAAGTTTAAACTAAAGTACAACTCTATTAAAGACGAAATCTTCTGAGTAGATGCCTTTAGTTCGTCATCTTTTCTTGCTTTGGGTTTCTTCCTTGAACTTTGGGTTTGGCCTTCATTATGATTTAGGGCTCAGAAAAATATAGGAGTGACTCACGACAGACCGGCTTAATTTCCTCTTTCTGTCGAGCTCCACTTCACTTTTCCCTTCACCTTTGCTGTCGTCATGGGCTGCCACGATAGCGTCTTCCTTCTCGGCTTCAGTCCTGTGTTCTAGCTCTGTTTCTTCACTGCCACGAGTCTGCTACAACAGCTACCTGAAAAATCATCACAAATCAGTAGCAACTGTGCCATTTTATATAATTGTGATGTATATGTGAAATCTATCCTAAATGCAATGAATTATGCTTCAATGCAGCAGAAATATGGGTTAAATAGGGGGTAAAATATAGAACTTTTACACACTCAACACACCCCTAAACTCAAGTTCTTGCTTGTCCTCAAGCAATTAAGACCTAAAAAGAAAAATAAATAAAACTTTTTGTTTGGCTTAAAACAGTGAACTTTTCCTTACCTACCATCCATGACCTATTGCGAACAACACCTTGTTGGACACTTCAGGATTCATTTTGAACCTTGCTATAATTCTCGTGTAGTGTGTGCATGTTTTGTGAACAATTATATGCCTCGACTCTTTTAGTTTACTAGAATAGCTAAGCCACTCTCTTAAATTTTTATGCCAACTTTCATTTTCTTGGAGGCAATTCTTAGGCTCCTTTAGTTATTTCCTAGACTCGATTTTCTTTTCTTAATTTAAGTTTGACTAGAGCATGTTTCGGGCACCTCTAGCTAACTTCCTAGAGCCAGTTTCGGGCACCTCTAGGTGTATTGAGTCTATTTTTTCTTAACTTCTTTTCCTAGAGACGGTGTTAGGCACCTCTAGGGGTGATGAGTTCTCAAATATGACATATTTCATTTGTTATTTTTCTAGCTATTGGGACTTCTTGCTGCTTAATACATGCTGTTTTTGTTATATTTTGTGCAGGAACCCAATTCTGGAAATAGCAGTGAAAATAGGGCATTTCTGCAGTTTTTATTATAATCCTGTCATGACTGGCATCATGGGCACGACACCGGGCACGACGCATCTGACGTGGCAGTGACGTGGCAATGACGTGGCGACTTCTAGAAGCTTCTGGAACGTTCTGGAAGATGTTATCAGCTTATCCGATTAGATTCCTGCATTTAAATTTCAAAACATTTGAATTGTTTTATCTTTTGTTTATTATTTTAAATTATATCATCACTTTATCTTTGTAAATCTAAGCCTATAAATACCACCCTTGGTAAAGGCTTAGATCATCAATCATTTTTTTTAGTTTTTATCTTTGTAAACATTTCTAGCTTTAATCCAAGTTCATTTTCATTTATTTTCTTGTTTCATTTATTTTATGTTATTCAATTATTTTTCTAAAATCAAGTTAAGTATGATAATCAATATCATGCTTAGCTAAATTCTTTAAGCCAAGAACCAGCCAAGTCAATTCGATTCGTGAGAATTGAACTTGCTTAAATACTTTTGGGGAAATCATTTTTATCTTTCTGCTTAGATAGTTTGGCAATCGGCCTTACTAAAGTTTTTTAAACGTTTTTCAAATCAAAAAGGGCCCTTTGGTCTGAATTCGCTTAAAACATAGTTGGGAGGAAGGATCGGCCTGTGGCAAATTTCGACTTCCTATGAACACTCTTAGCGGCGGTCCGCTAAGGAAGGATAAAATCAGAAGCGATTCTACTTTTAGACAATTTCTGAGTCGGGTTTTTCCTGTTTTATTCTAAATATTTTAACGGCGATAGTCGTGGTTGATTTATTTAAGAACCATCTTTCGAAGATAGACTTGGGAGGATTGGTTACTTGAGAGAAGAACAAGTTACGACGGGTTGGGCCTCGTAGACTGTAACCGACATGATCCCCGAAATAAAATCTACTTCAATGATCGAAAGAATTGAAGGAGCCGGTTCGAGGCTGATTTACACACTTGGTTTTTCTTACTACTTTTAATTATTTTCTCTTTATTTTATTACTTCACCAAAAATCATATCACCCCCTTCTTTTATTCCTTTGCTTTTACAGATATTCCTGGGAATTCAGATTCAACAAATTCAAGTCAACAATTCCAGCTAATCTCCCTGCGGATCGACCCTCTTTCCCTATACTTATTCAATTTCTTTATTTTATTTATCGTTGAAAGAGGATTTATATATATTTATTTTTGACCGGTTAACGACCACTTGTCAAAATTGGCGCCGTTGCCGGGGAGATTTACTTTCGGCATTTTTGACTGATTTTGTTTTACATTTTATGACCAGGAAGAATCCGGGTACTTTAGCTCCATATAACCCGGAAATTGAAGCAAGCGCTCGTAGAACTCACGACGAAACACTTCGACGAAAGAAGCAACAAAGCACACGACGATCCGAACAAGAGTCCACTTCCGAAACCACAACAGTCGAAGTACCTACACAAGAACCAGAACCGATGGCAGACCAAACAATTCGAGAGCTGAACGCAACCCCTACTGTGCAACAACCACTCTGCATCACTTTTCCTCAAGGCGATACTCCTTTCCAACTCAAAACGAGCCTAATTCACCTATTACCCACCTTTAATGGCCTCCCTGCTGAAAGCCCACATAAACACCTTGCCGAATTTCACATGGTGTGCAACAGCATGAAACCGCAAGGAGTTTCAGAGGATCAGATAAAACTAAGGGCTTTTCCTTTTTCCTTAGCCGGAACGGCTAAAGAGTGGTTATTTTATTTGCCTCCGAATTCGATTAATACATGGGCTGATCTTTCTCGTGTTTTCCTTGACAGGTATTTCCCTGCAGCAAAAGCGACTGAACTTAGGCGAAGCATTTTGAGTATCCAACAAATGCACGACGAATCCCTATATGATTATTGGGAAAGGTTCAAGAAGCTGTGCGCAAGCTGTCCGCAACATGGCCTATCCGAGCAAACACTCCTTCAATACCTATATGAAGGAATGTTACCAATGGAAAAAAAGATGGTAGATGCAGCAAGCGGTGGCGCGCTCGTTAACATGACTCCTACTGCAGCGAGAACATTAATCTCCACAATGGCTGCAAACTCGCAGCAATTTGGTTCTACAAGTGAACCCAGCCGACGGGTTCACGCAGTAAGCACAATTTCATTAGAGAATAAAATTGATAATTTGACTAATATTGTGTATTCTCTTGTTTCAGGGGAGATAAAAGCTGCTAAGGTATGCGGAATATGCGCTATGCCAGATCACGCAACCGACTTATGCCCATTATTGCGAGATACGTCTGGTGCCCAAGTTAACGCCATACACAACTTTCCCGGACCTCCCCAAAGACCCTATAACCCACATAGCAATACATTCAATCCCGGTTGGAGAGATCACCCAAACTTGAGCTACGGTAATCAGAACCCGAATTACCAACCTAGGCAACAACCTCCCTACCAAAACCAAGCACCCCAAAAATCCTCGCTTGAGTCTATTGTTGAGAGATTGGCAGTTTCGCAGGAAAATTTCCAAACCCAAACACAATCCCACCTCCAACAAATCGACAAACAAATAAGCCAACTAGCTCAAGCCGTTAGCCGTATAGAATCCCAGGGAAAGTTACCATCCCAAACCGAAACCAACCCAAGGGAAAACGTTAGTGCGATAACTTTTCGTAGTGGAACAGTGATAACGCCTAAACCGCCCAAGCAAGATGAGAAAAAATCCGACGAGCAAGGCAGCTCTTCGAAGGACCCGAACGAAAAGTCTCCACCCACTGCAGGTAACTCTAAATCCAATATTTTTGTTTCTACTTACGAACCTGTTCCTCCTTTTCCAGGTAGATTGGCGAAACGAGATAAAAAGGAGGAAGAGAAGGAAATTTTGGATGTATTCAAGAAAGTGGAAATTAATATTCCACTTCTTGATGTTATTCGAAAAGTGCCCAAATATGCAAGGTTCCTGAAGGACTTATGCACAAACCGAAGGCGACTATCCGGAAATGAAAAGGTTAACATTGGTGAAAATATTTCGGCCATCTTTCAAAAGCCGTTGCCGCCAAAGTACAAGGACCGAGGTATGTTTGTGGTTCCTTGTAAAATTGGGAATGTTGGGATAAAAAGGGCGATGTGCGATTTAGGCGCATCTATCAACGTCATGCCGTTAAGCGTTTACAACAAAATTTCGACTGAACCATTGAAAGAAACGCGAGTGACGGTTCAATTAGCTGATCGATCAGTCATCTACCCCGAGGGAGTACTAGAAAACGTGTTGGTACAGGTAAAAAATCTTATTTTTCCTGCTGATTTTTACATTATTGACATGGAAAATGATCGTAGCAATAACGGATCCGAAATCTTGCTTGGCCTACCTTTCCTATCAACTGCGCATACAAAGATTGATGTCCGCGACGGCATCTTAACTATGGAATTTGATGGGGAAGTAGTTAAATTTGATATGTATAAAGCTATGAAGTATCCTGATTCGGTCGCAAGTTTAAATTTCATTGATATTATAGATCCGTTAGCTGATGATTTGATTGAAACTAATTTGTGTTATGAATTTTGTAGGGAATTCGCAGATCTCGACAATAAAAACAAAGGCGAAATCATTTCAAATCTTTCTTCCCTTTCTGATTTTCGATTAATTCCAATTCGAACTAAACATTTTCCATCAATTTTGCAGGAACCAAAGCCAAGGTTGGAATGGTTTGATTATATATTTTTAGGCGACAACCAAACTTTGCCAAACATCATCTTGAGTAAGTTGTCGTCTTGGGAAGGAGGTAGAAGCTTAGTTGTTGTTTTGCGCACAAAAAGAAAGATGAAGGAAGACGTTAAAACGACGAGCGATGGACATTATCGATTATTTGAAGACCTTTATATTGAAGAGCCAAAAATTTAGCAAAGGTCGTCGAGCTAAACGACGTTAAACAAAGCGCTAAATGGGAGGCAACCCATTGATTTATTTTTCGTCAATTTTTACTTCCTTTTTTTTATTTAAGTTATGCTTCTTTATTTTTCATTTTCTTTCGTTGCCTTAATAAATTTTCCTTTCCCTCTGCAGGTTTCTTTTCACACACAGCAAGCCAAGCTTCTAACCCTTCACAGCAGCACATTTCGACCATAAGCATTGGAGTGCACCGTTTCATTAAACGGTGCACATTAGCATAACCCAAAGAAGCCGGCGCATCTTAGCCTATTCTCTTAAAAAAAACATTTCCCCTTTTTCCCTTTCCTGTCTTTCTTTCCCGTAAGCTACCCAAACCCTAAAAAAACACAACCAAACACCTTTGTTTTTTTTACTCAGCCACGCCGACTTCACCATTCCCCACACCTCCTCCTCGCCGTGGTGGTTGACAACGGCAAGCACCCAGCCCCCCCTCGATCCTCAACTCCCTCCTTCCACTCGATGCCCACCGTGGACTCCACATCCTCTTCACGGGTTCCGTTTGCCTCTTCCCATTCAGACCGGCACCCTTTGTGGAGGCTTCCAACAACTCGAGCCAGTCTCTACTCCTCCTCCTCGCCGGGGTGGCCGACGACCAGCAACGAGATCGCTCCCCCGACGAGAGCGCCGAACCACCCTTCGCTGCACCCTTTTTGTCACATCCGACAGCTCCGTTCAAAGCCCTCTGCCGCCGCTGATCCGAGCCACTCACAGTGCACCTTTCCCATCGACTCACTCTACATCCACGGGGAGTATCTTTTTCCCTTATTTTCTCTTTATTTCCTTAATTTTTTTCTGAATTGGGGCAATTCATTTAAGTGAGGGGGAGGGTGCAACAACACCACTTGTCCTATGCTTGTTTGATAATATGTTTGACTTTGATTAAACTTGAGATGAACTTTTCTTGCCATTACATGTTATCTAGCATATTGTACTTGCTCTAGTACTTAGGAGTGATTGAATTGGAGCATTTTTGATAATCAAATGATATGGGTAATCTGCAGCTTGACATTTTCTTTTAATTACTCTTGATTGTGTTGATTAGATTTCTCGCTTAGCTTAATCAAACTTAGCCCAATTTTGTGAGACTTTGAGCCTTGAGCATGCATTCTTCACATTATGCTCATTTCTTTTGCTTGAGAGTGTCATCTTGAATTTTAGGAATCTAGAACTTGTGACTTGCTTACGATTCGAGACTACACTAAGAACGAGGTGCTTTAAAATGATTTAGGCATTAGGCTTTAACCTCTTCAATCCCTTTCATTTTAATTTACCCTTTCTCATCGCCTAGTGAACTTTTGTTAGCCTTACACCCCATTTTTTTTGTTTAACCCTCAACCAAACTTTTTGATTGATCAAATGCTAGAACTGTATTGCTAGATAAAAAGGGGCTGCAATTCGAATAAGGGCAGAATTTTTCAAAAAAAAAATTGAAAAAGAAAAGAAGAGAAAAAACAGAATAAAAAGAAGCAATTGCTTCGAAAGAAAAAAAAAAGAAAAAGAAATGTGTTTGCTTGCCCATTTTTTTTAACTTCTCTTATGTCTTCGTTGCTTATTGTTTGAAACTTCTTGCATGGATCATCTTCTTTTGCCTTTTCTTTCCATCTTTCTACTTTTTTTTTCTAAACCCACATTACACCTTGAATAAAAGACCTAATGATTTTTGCACTTCGATTCTAATAAAGTAGTAAAGAATTGAACTTGTTACAAGCTTATGGAAACCTTTGTTCATACATGACTTTGAGTGTTTCTGCTTCAAATTTACCTTTAAAACACTTTGAGTGCTCTTGAGTGTATCTTGGTGAGGATTAAGACTAGGATAAGATTTGATTAATGCTTGATAGGTAATTGAAAGGGACAATGGCTGCTCTTTGCTTGTATTTATTTGGTTTGATTATGTTTCTTTCATGAAGCTCCTTTTGCGCTAAAACTCTTATGATTATGTTTGATGCTTGTAATGGCTTGAGAAATGCATTCTTGGGTTTATGATTTTTTCGGACATACTTGAGGACAAGTATGGGACAAGTGAGGGAGAATTTGATGAGTTCTCAAATATGACATATTTCATTTGTTATTTTTCTAGCTATTGGGACTTCTTGCTGCTTAATACATGTTGTTTTTGTTATATTTTGTGCAGGAACCCAATTCTGGAAATCGCAGTGAAAATGGGGCATTTCTGCAGTTTTTATTATAATCCTGTCATGACTGGCATCATGGGCACGACACCGGGCACGACGCGTCTGACGTGGCAGTGACGTGGCAACTTCTAGAAGCTTCTGGAACGTTCTGAGAGAGCTTATCAGCTTATCCGATTAGATTTCCTGCATTTAAATTTCAAAACATTTGAATTATTTATCTTTTGTTTATTATTTTAAATTATCTCATCACTTTATCTTTGTAAATCTAAGCCTATAAATACCACCCTTGGTAAAGGCTTAGATCATCAATCATTTTAGTTTTTATCTTTGTAAACATTTCTAGTTTTAATCCAAGTTCATTTTCAATTATTTTCTTGTTTCATTTATTTTATGTTATTCAATTGTTTTTCTAAAATCAAGTTACGTATGATAATTAATATCATGCTTAGCTAAATCCTTTAAGCCAAGAACCAGCCAAGTCAATTCGATTCGTGAGAATTGAACTTGCTTAAATTCTTTTGGGGAAATCATTTTTATCTTTCTGCTTAGATAGTTTGGCAATCGGCCTTACTAAAAGTTTTTAGCCGTTTTTATATCAAAAGGGCCCTTTTTGATTTGAAAAACGTTTAAAAAACTTTAGTAAGGCCGATTGCCAAACTATCTAAGCAGAAAGATAAAAATGATTTCCCCAAAAGTATTTAAGCAAGTTCAATTCTCACGAATCGAATTGACTTGGCTGGTTCTTGGCTTAAAGAATTTAGCTAAGCATGATATTGATTATCATAATTAACTTGATTTTAGAAAAACAATTGAATAACATAAAATAAATGAAACAAGAAAATAAATGAAAATGAACTTGGATTAAAGATAGAAATGTTTACAAAGATAAAAACTAAAAAAAATGATTGATGATCTAAGCCTTTACCAAGGGTGGTATTTATAGGCTTAGATTTACAAAGATAAAGTGATGATATAATTTAAAATAATAAACAAAAGATAAAACAATTCAAATGTTTTGAAATTTAAATGCAGGAATCTAATCAGATAAGCTGATAAAATCTTCCAGAACGTTCCAGAAGCTTCTAGAAGTCGCCACGTCATTGCCACGTCACTGCCACGTCAGACGCGTCGTGCCTGGTGTCGTGCCCATGATGCCAGTCATGACAGGATTATAATAAAAACTGCAGAAATGCCCCATTTTCACTGCTATTTCCAGAATTGGGTTCATGCACAAAATATAACAAAAACAGCATGTATTAAGCAGCAAGAAGTCCCAATAGCTAGAAAAATAACAAATGAAATATGTCATATTTGAGAACTCATCAAATTCCCCCTCACTTGTCTCATACTTATCCTCAAGTATGTCCGAAAAAATCATAAACCCAAGAATGCATTTCTCAAGCCATTACAAGCATCGAACATAATCATAAGAGTTTTAGCGCAAAAGGAGCTTCCCAATTAGAGTGAAAGGGATGGAAAAGGTTAAAGCCTAATGCCTAAATCATTTTAAAGCACCTCGTTCTTAGTGTAGTCTCGAATCGTAAGCAAGTCACAAGTTCTAGATTCCTAAAATTCAAGATGACACTCTCAAGCAAAAGAAATGAGCATAATGTGAAGAATGCATGCTCAAGGCTCAAAGTCTCACAAAATTGGGCTAAGTTTGATTAAGCTAAGCGAGAAATCTAATCAACAAAATCAAGAGTAATTAAAAGAAAATGTCAAGCTGCAGATTACCCATATCATTTGATTATCAAAAATGCTCCAATTCAATCACTCCTAAGTACTAGAGCAAGTACAATATGCTAGATAACATGTAATGGCAAGAAAAGTTCATCTCAAGTTTAATCAAAGTCAAACATATTATCAAACAAGCATAGGACAAGTGGTGTTGTTGCACCCTCCCCCTCACTTAAATGAATTGCCCCAATTCAGAAAAAATTAAGGAAATAAAGAGAAAATAAGGGCAAAAGATACTCCCCGTGAATGATGAAATTGAGTCCGCCGTTGGCATTGACTGGAATGACGATGATGGGGATCGTGGGGGAGGTGGACGGTGACTGGAGCTCGATCCGGCGATGCTGTTGGAGAGCAGCGAACGACGGCAGGCGGTTGGGGAGAAGGCGGAGGTGCGGTGGAAGCCGTATGAGTGGGGTTCTCGACCGGGGCTGGGGGCTTGCCGTCGTCAACCACTGCGGCGTGGAGGAGGTGCGGGGACATGGTGAATTACGGCTGAGTGAAACAGATGGGTGTGTTTTGTTAGGGTTTGGTGGTTTTGTGGGAAAGAAAAAAATGGGAAAAGAGGGGAAAATGAAGGGTGCAAAGGGCATGGGCTAAAGTGCTTCCTGTGTGAAAAGAAAAATCATGCATAAAATTTATTAACGTAATTAAAAAAAGAAAGAAAATAAAAAATAAAACATAAATTAAATTATTAAAAAGGAAGAAAAAATTAACGAAAAATAAACCAATGGGTTGCCTCCCATTTAGCGCTTTGTTTAATGTCGTTTAGCTCGACGACCTTTGCTGTGGGTTTTCCTGGTCATAAAAAAATAAAACAAAATCAGTCAAAAATGCCGAAAGTAAATCTCCCTGGCAACGACGCCAATTTTGACAAGTCGTCGTTAACCGGTCAAAATAAATATATATTAATCCTCTTTCAACAATAAATAAATAAAGAAATTGAATAGGTATAGGGAAAGAGGGTCGATCCGCAGAGAGATTAGCTGGAATTGTTGACTTGAATTTGTTGAATCCGAAATCCCAGGAATATCTGAAAAAAGCAAAGAAATAAAAGAAGGGGGTGATATGATTTGTGGTGAAGTAATAAAATAGAGAAAAAGAATTAAAAGTAGTAAGAAAAACCAAGTGTGTAAATCAGCCTCGAACCAGCTCCTTCAATTCTTTCGATCATTGAAATAGATTTTTATTTCGGGGATCATGTCGGTTACAGTCTACGAGGCCCAACCCGTCGTAACTTGTTCTTCTCTCGAGTAACCAATCCTCCCAAGTCTATCTTCGAAAGACGGTTCTTAAATAAATCAACCATGACTATCGCCGTTAAAGTATTTAGTATAAAGCAGGAAAAACCCGACTCAGAAATTGTCTAAAAATAGAATCGCTTCTGATTTTATCTTTCCTTAGCGGACCGCCGCTAAGAGTGTTCATAGGAAGTCGAAATTTGCCATAGGCCGATCCTTCCTCCCAACTGTGTTTTTAAGCGAATTCAGACCAAAGGGCCCTTTTGATATGAAAAACGGCTAAAAACTTTTAGTAAGGCCGATTGCCAAACTATCTAAGCAGAAAGATAAAAATGATTTCCCCAAAAGAATTTAAGCAAGTTCAATTCTCACGAATCGAATTGACTTGGCTGGTTCTTGGCTTAAAGGATTTAGCTAAGCATGATATTGATTATCATACTTAACTTGATTTTAGAAAAACAATTGAATAACATAAAATAAATGAAACAAGAAAATAATTGAAAATGAACTTGGATTAAAACTAGAAATGTTTACAAAGATAAAAACTAAAATGATTGATGATCTAAGCCTTTACCAAGGGTGGTATTTATAGGCTTAGATTTACAAAGATAAAGTGATAAGATAATTTAAAATAATAAACAAAAGATAAATAATTCAAATGTTTTGAAATTTAAATGCAGGAAATCTAATCGGATAAGCTGATAAGCTCTCTCAGAACGTTCCAGAAGCTTCTAGAAGTCACCACGTCATTGCCACGTCACTGCCACGTCAGACGCGTCGTGCCCGGTGTCGTGCCCATGATGCCAGTCATGACAGGATTATAATAAAAACTGCAGAAATGCCCCATTTTCACTGCTATTTCCAGAATTGGGTTCCTGCACAAAATATAACAAAAACAACATGTATTAAGCAGCAAGAAGTCCCAATAGCTAGAAAAATTACAAATGAAATATGTCATATTTGAGAACTCATCAAGGGGCAACTCAAGTGTTTAAGCCTTTTCCTATTCTAGTTTACCAATAGAGTTCTAGATAGTATAAGAGTCACAAAGGGTGTTTAAGGATCAAAACTATAGTATGGCTCTAAACTGTTCCTAAAAATATCCTAAAGGCACTGCCACGACAGAGGCTGTCACGGCAGGTAAGTTCAGTTCAAAGACTTAAGCCAAATGTTTTTTTGACAAAAATAATGTTAAATACTAATTAACACTTAGACACAATTTTGAACCTAAAAACACTTCATTACTATAGGGATGCCACCCCCAAACTCAAGGGTTGCATTGCCCTCAATGCATGATGACAGAAAATAAAAAAACAGAAAATAAAAACAAAATACATCACAATTATAATAAAACAGCAGAACATCAAAAATAAGATAGAAACTTAAATTTAGGTGATGTCGTCGCTGCTGCTGCTGCTGATCTCTAGCTGCCGGCGGGCAGTGACCTTCATTGTCGGTGCCGGCAACGTGCTCAAAGAGGTGGAGGCAGTCTTCTTCATAGCTTCCCTTGGGGGCTGGATACGAGTGGGTGAGATCTGGGTGGCCTTTCCAGCACTTGTACCTCTTCAGATGAGCTGCTGCTGCTACTGCTGCCACTACTGCTGCTGCTGGTAGACTTGCCCTGGCTGGATGTTCCTTCACCAGTGTTGGGCTTCTGCCTTTTCATCGGAGTGAACACCATTGAAATGTTTCTTTTGACAGAGGGCTCTCCATCAGATTCCTTCCAGATGGAGGAGGAAGAGAACCCGACGATAAAATCATCAAGTTCGGCCAGCGGCTCCTTTCGTTTCTCTCCTCTGGAAGAGGCAGTGGCGGTGCGGCTGCCGCCTTCAACTGTCTCGGCCGGGGTTGGTGTGGATGCAACATAGGGTGTTTTTGGTGTGGCAGCAGGAGTAGGTGTAACGCCCCGGTTTTGGGCTTAGAAGTCTTGGGCGTTGACCGGTTTGGTCAAAGTGTTGTTCGAATCTAAAAGGGTGAATTTAGGAAAGCCTAGTTCGAGTTGCATTAAAAATATGGAAAAATGTTCTAAAATCATCTTTTAATATAATTAAGTGAACTGTGAAATCAATTTTGGAAAATGAGTTTCGGAAGGGTGACATTTTGGCTAGTGACCAAAATGTAATTTTCGAAAGTTTTGTGGCTGTTTTAGAAAGGGTTGAAACTTTGAATCTTTAAGGAGCTATTTACCCAAAGGGAGTTTCTCCAGATTTTTCTAAGATGTTTTAAGACTAAATTCTGATTTTAAATGATATTAAAAGTGGAGGGAAAGCCATTTGGCAATTTTGGATTTTGTAACCAACTTTTCTCAATTTTCTTTCTCTCATTTTCTCTCAACCCAAACACTTCTTTTCCAGAGAATTTGATCTGATTTTCTCACCTAAATTGCTCCTTTCAACTCTCTTTTGATTCCTAATCATCTTATCTACAAAACCTCTTTAATTGCTACTTGATTCAACAAGGTTTTTGATTCCAAAAAGAGGAGAAACTCAAGTTTGGAGGTAAGAACGTCCTTCTCCTCTAAACTATCAGTTCTTTACTGAAATTCCTAAGTTTTCAATCCTTAATTGATGTTTAATTAAAGGTTTTTAAGTGGTGAAATGGATCTTGGCTTATAATGCAAGATTTGATGATTTTTGATGATTTTCGTTAGATCTGATTAATCTGTGATTTGAGATGTGTTTTTGATGTTAAATGAACATTAAATTGATAAGGAATTGAGCTTTGATCAATGCAATCCCGGATAGGTTGAGTTTCCTAAGTTTAGCTTGTGATTCAAGGTTGTTTTTGAGGTGATCTTGTGGATCTGTTGTTGCTGGAGGTATAAGGATGTTAATAGGTTGTTTTTAGATGCTTTATGATGTTTAAGGATGTGTGGTTTTGCTGGTTTATGGCTGGGCTTTGTTTAGAAGTGGTTTGGATGCATTTTCGGTTGTGTTTGGTGGCCGAAAATGGTGTGTGGATGAGAGCAGCGAGTTTAGGTGCTTTCATTGAAGCTATTAATGCATGATGATGCATTAATCCTCTGCTTTGATGTGTTAAAACAGGGGAGGCATCTTTGGATCCAAGAATTGTTGATCCGGAAGCTTGAATTGGTGCTTTGGCTTGAGGCGAAGTGGAATCGGTGAGTGAAAAATGGTTTTCGGCTTTGAAACCAATGTCTTGGGAGCTTAGTTTAAGTCTAAACAACTTTGCTAAGCTCAAGTGTAAGTTTTCGGAAAGTACTCTCTAGTGGTGGCCATGATTTTGTTGTGATGCAATGTGGTTTATTGCATGATTTAATTACTGTTTTGAAAGCATGATTTAGCATGGTATTTGCTGTTGTTGTAAGCCATATGATGAAGGAAGCTCTAGGTAAGAGTTCCTTGTTTTTGTACATTGATAAAATGTGGTTTGATGCTTTTAAATGCATGATGAATATGGCTTGGTTTAATGCTTTAAAACAGTGGATTTAATGATGAAATTGATGTATATTGGCAAGTGGTGTTTTGAAAAGGTTAAGGTCACTAAGGTGGTTAAAAGTCCTTGAGTGAGCCTTGTTTACTTAAG